>APFE031541483.1:0-13687 GCA_000404065.3 Pinus taeda | reverse complement strand
GAGAAAAAATCCTTCCTTTCTGTTTCTGATTTGCCCAGATCGCACAGAGTCGCAGGGCAAAGAGCATACACAGAAATGAAAGGTATAGATCCGGTTAAAAAAAAGATAAATAAACCGAAACCGAAATAAGCAGAGAGAAAATAACAGTAAACTGCAAATAAACACTGTATACCTCCAGATCTTAAAAATGACGCAGATAGGGCTACCGGAAACCTTTTCGTGTGAAACGAAAGGGGTTCCTCATTGGAACAGATGCTCCGAACACAACAGAGCAGTCCTCTCGGCCCGAAAGCAGTCAGAAACAGTAGATCTAGGAAACGACAGCCGCATGCAGTTCTACCGGCTTCAGATTTGGATCACCAATGGACGCGGCCCTCAAATAGCTCTGATACCATGTAGGAATTTACAGGGTAAGTTCCTCAGACAGAACACCAAAAGGACACCGCTCACAAACAGATCACAGATCAATACACCAGTATTTTGACGTGGTTAAAACCCTCAGAGAGGGAAACAGTCCACGGCCTGCGCCAACGTGGCTACTACAGGCAATTTATTAATAAAAGAATGAAAATTTACATAAGCTTCTCTCATGCACGGTTAACCTACAAATGACCCTCCATGCGCTTTAAATAGAATTCATGGACCAATCGGGTGTCAAGCCACGGATCAAGTGTCGGTAATACCGAGGAGAGAATGAACCGTCGGATCACTACATATCGTGACCGTCGGATTGTAAGTTACAAATGTACAACGGTAAAGAAACACACTTTACCTAACTCTATACCTAACTCTATACTAGACCAAGTTGAACTTAACTATTTCCTATGTGTCGGAATATCCTAACAACAATTTCAAGGATAGTCATATTTCAACTCAGATCTTCCTCCTATAATTGATTTTTCCAAACTAGTTCCAAGATAAGATGAGAGTGATTTTAATAAACCGTGTTCCTTAGTTGTTGTATCAACACAATTTCAATGGTTCAATATTTTTGTTGTTGCTAGCCTTCACCTACAACATCTGGAAAATTTCGACATTTCAGTACTCAATTTAGTACTTAAACATTGTCTATGCGTTTTTTTTTTCCAGTACTAAATTAGTCTGGTACTGTAGAACATGATTAAGATATCATAGAAATTAAATTTCATTCATCACCAGTTTGAAAACATCCAATTTAGTGGCAACACTAAATTTAGAGGCATCAGTTTGGAAACTTTAAGAGTTTATAATTAAAGGCAACAGTCTATCCATGTCATATTCAACATTTGCAAAAGCATTAATATTAGCTTTCGATAATGCTAAAGGTGTTCTGTAACTCATTCTTTTCGAATCATTAGACATCATTATACAATCAAGCAAAGGTATGGATATAATTTCATTTATTTGGATTAATACAAAGAATGTGAGTAATAGTCTGATTAGTGGTTTGTGTTCCATTCATTTAGTTTATATGTTATCATGACTTAATACGTAATCAATAATTGTTTAATCCAACAACGAGTAATGATTATTTTCCTTCGGTCATGGCACACGCTTCGATACTTTTTATTGTCATTTTAAATTAACCCAATTCTTGGCATAATCCAAAAAAATGGTTACCCTTCCTAGTCGATCCCACCATCCATTTGAATCCTAGAAATAATAGACTGGAAATTTTTTATCTTTGATTTCATATATTTTTCCAATTCATAGTCCTCTATGAATCAACTAGTGACCTTCTAACTCCTCGAGTGGCCTTAAAATTGTTTTCATTGTCAGCATGGGGCCAACAAGCATGAACCCACATTTACTTAGTTCTGCGCTAGCCCCAAATATGTAGCATGAAAACATAGATTTGAGGAAAAGGGGTGGATGAATTTTCTCAAGAAGTTTCAGGAGAAAAATGATAAGGTAACCATGACATTTTCTCAAAATTTCGATGGGAAGACAACAAAAGATGGAAATATCGAGATAAAACTGTTAGAAAAACTAATGAGTAAAGTAATAGGGTTACCTCTAAATGGTGAGAAATATTTCAAAGGGGGGCAACTCGATTTGGGAGAGTGTTCTAAGTTCCTCAAATTGGCATTTAAGTCGATTAACTGGTCCAAGGGTGTCCTTGAGAGCTGCATTTCATAGGCAATGATGGTTGCTTCTATGTGCGTTCCAGAGGTTTATAACTTGTAAGGGAAGGTATGCAATTATTTTTCTTTACCATATAAGACTTCTTCTCCACTTTACAGATGGTTGTGATGTCATTTTCCCTTTCTTCCTATGTTAAAGTCTACATAAAGTGCCTAGAAGTGTTTAGTCGACATTTATAAGGGCCAAAACTAGTTTTTGTCATTATAGTCTCATTAAAATGATTATTGTTCATGAGCTGGCATGAAGAAGAGAAAAATGGGCATAATTTTTGTTTAAGTCAAGAAAGGAGTTTGAAACCCCTGTTAAATTGTACCCTAAGCATGAGAAAAGGTCGATAAAAACACCGAGATCGTAGGAAGCAGAGGGAAGTGTGGAAAAATCTCTAGATGCAGTACTCTCAACAAACCTAATGCCTCCTCTAGAGAAGGAAACCATGGCATCTTGATCCAAAATGGATCTAGTAGAGACTCTAAGTCTAAAAATATTCCTCACAAAGGAAAATCAAAGTCAAAGAATTCTCTTGGAAATAGTCTTATTGCATAGATCTCTTCATTCTGAATCTAACACAATTTGAATGGGCTAAAATGGGCTTCAGATGAAGAAGTTATTGAAAAAATAAATTTGCCAAATGTCCTTAGAAAAGGAGACAATTCTCATTAAATGGGACTTAAGGGAAAATGTGTTTTTAAACATAAAATCCCTTAAAGTTCATCGCATCACATTCCTTCATCGTATCACATATATGTTATAATGGAGCATTGTCGTTGCATCAGAGAAAGTCAAGCAGAGTGTTTAAAACACCCGTGACCATATGACTTGCCGACATACAATGGCGCCGATAAGCGAAAGGCCGATTGATCAGAGATCGACAAACGGGGAACCAAAATGCAAAGGGGTCATGTGATGCCGATAATGTGATATGCGATTGCAATCTGCGTCGACGATCAATGATAAACGGATCCCCTATACAAAAGGCCACTTTGAATTGCAATTGTGATAAAGTGGGGCCGGCGATCAGCATCGGTGATATATATCGGATCGGCGGATCGGATCAGCGATATATATATTGACCGGCACAGTACATTGGGTCGATCTGATATGCCATATGCGATACCAGTGATCGAAGCGATCAGAGATTAGAGATTGGGGAATGAAAAGGACTGGGAAGCAGTAGACCCATGCGGCGTGAGATTGCGATTTGCGATGAAGGCGCAGATCCGATAAGGTTATGGTCGCAATTTCATAATATTTGAAATCTCGTTGAACGGCCCATGATGTGTTTTGCCTGTGTATTCATTATTTGGATATTTTTGGAATGTAGGCAGAAGAACAACAGACTGTGTCATTCCCATTGGAAACAGTCCATCGCACCTGTGCCACGCTATAAGCAGGATTTTCTGTAATAGGAATGCATTATACATAGAGAGTCACAGAGCCAGAGAGCTAGAGGGCTAGTCAAAGAGACAAAGGAATTATTAGACAGAGAGAAACAAACAGGAAGCCGCAGAGCCAGAGGGATGCCTCACAAAAGCCCTATAGCACAGTTGAAAGGGGAGGTTTTGGAGTTGCTTGGAGGTCGAGCGAAACCAGAAGCTCAGAGAGCGAGAGCAGAGCCGAGAGCTAGAGCCAGAGTGAGAGCCAAGAGCCAAAGCCAAAGCTAGAGCCAGAGCCAGAGCCAGTGCCAAGAGCCAGAGCTAGAGCGAGAACCAGAGTCGAGAGCCAGAGCCAGAGCCAAAGCCAGAGCCGAGGGCAAGAGCCAGAGTGAGAGCCAGAGCCGAGAGCGAGAGCCAAGAACCGAGAGCCAGAGATCCAAATGGCCAAGGATAAAAATAGTATTCTAAGCCCAATGGTTCAGTCGTAACCTATTGGAGTTTAGCGTGGAACTTGTAAAAGAATTCAGCCATAATCCCAAAGAGTCTAATCGAGTTGATTAGTGCTCAAGGAGACGTAGCCCAAGAGGTTTGAGTGAACTCCATATTATATTGCTATTATGTGTGATTGCGTATTGCTGCATTGTATTTGCTGTTATACGTTTTATATCATTTCAAGCAAATAGACTTAAAGAACTTAACAGTTAAAGTACAAACACAAGCATACACCTATTTCAAGTTCTTTTAATTCTGCAAATTATCAATCATAAGCATAGATCTTGAAAATATGCAAGCTTTGGAGTGGGAGAGGATCTTGTAAGCATGACAACAAGCCTTTAGTGCCCCATTTCATATCAGGTGGTATCAGAGCTGGTTATATCAGAGCATCAGGTTGATTAACCCCACCTTCAAAGAAGGTTATATTAGAGCAAGTTATACTAGATCAGGTGGTATCATGATGTTTGATCGATCAAAGAAGGATGCTTGATTAACAGAGAAATCTATTTGCTTGTTTAACTTGAGAGGTGTTTAAACAGTCAAGGATTAATTGTTCGATTGTTTGTAAGCTGCCTATTGTTTGAGTTGCAAAGGTTCAGGGAAAGCTATTGATAAGCTAAGTCTAGGAGAGGACAAGAAGGACGAAGGGCTAAAGGCATTCTTCTTATCCCAGAGGACCTCAAAGCAATCCTTGAAGCACAAGAGATTTGTTGCAAAAGGTTGCTTGAATAAGCTCTTTGTTAATCTTGTTTCAAGTTCTTTGTTCATTCTGATAATGACAACTTCTATAAGTGAGTCTTCAAATTCTTCTTTCTTCACAAGATTCTTTGATGAAGACAAGAAGCAAGACTTGTTCACCATGATGGATATGGTGAGAGAAATGTATGAGGATGGAAGGAAGAGCATCATACTTAGAGAGTAGTTGAATTCCATGAAGGAAGAGAAGCAATTTCTTTTTGACAAATTGCAGGAAATGGAGAGGCAACTTCATATTGCAAATATGAACCTGAAAATGATGCATGAGTTGGAGACACAACTCCTTGTTGCCAAAGAAGCCTTGGTCAAGTATCATCTTGAAGAAGAGGTAAACAATTCCTGTTTGTCTTCAAATTGTTCTAAGAATGTTTATGTTGGTTTTTTTGAAAAACATACCAGAGGCATAGGGTCCAAGTTAATGTCCAAGATGGGCTATGAAGGAAAAGGCTTGGGAAAACATTTCATGTTCCTTTTGTGGTTTGGTTAACCGTAATGTTTCTAGATGTTGGAAGGGAACAACCACATACAGGAAACTTTTGAAGGAAAGAAAGCAAGAAGGCAAAGGTCCACTGGACAAGGAAAACCGCGCTGTCAAGAGGATGCACATGTGTTGCACTTACTAGCATAGGCAAGGACATATTGCTGCAAAATGTTGAACTTTGAATCGAACAATGCTTCCACGAAACTTGAAGAAGGTGGAAAGAAAGAATGGCAAGGATGGGAAGAAAGATCCCATGATTGATGTGTTTTAGGATGATTCACATGTTGATGCTGATGTGCAGACAAAGGTAGGACCTTTGAAATTGACTGGTAAGAAATGGTTAGAGTTCTTATCCAATTAAGGTTGCATGTCTTTTGAAAATTCATCAAATCAATAGAATGCATTTCTTTGTTGATGGAATGTAAGTTGCAGGTTTTTATCAAGAAGGTGAATGGAAAAAGTTGAGTAGGAGACTCACTTTATTGCTGCAACATTATATTCATTTCAGCTTCGAAAGTACAGTGTGCTTAAGCAAAAGTTGAAGGATGAAATACATGCATAAGCATGATATACATGAACAAAGGGATGTTGACGATTTCCTTGTATTTAAACATGTATGTGTGATTAACTTGAAGGGTTGATTACTTTGTTGTAAACATGCATGCAATGCAATATTGACTTAAGAAAAGTTGATTTGGTCTCCAAGATGGAGATGATGATCAAGTGTTTCATCTTTGAAAAAGGATCCTAAAGTTCCTTTTCTACATGCTTGACTTGAAGGGTCAATTGTTTTAAAGGCATGTTTCATTGGCGTGTTATCTATTCAATCATTTGTATGCAGATGTAAAGACATGGAGGTGTTCAAAAGATTTGAAACTATTTCCTTTGTTGAAGCAGGAGTTTAGGCCATCCAGTTGTTGTCTGTAATCCTGTTATTGTTAAAAAAATTTGTTGACAGTATGTCAAACAAGTACAAATGAAAATTTTATGAAGCAGATGTAACTTCACATTGGTTTGAGCCACCTTTGATCAATGATCAAGGTAGATAAGTTCAAACTACCTTCTGTGAGCTTCTCAGTAGGAGTTCTGCAGGAAGTTGAGGAAGACAATTCTTCCTAGGAGGACCAACACATCCAGGAAGGAAAGTGTTCAAAGGTTTTGGTTCAGAGGCACTATGCAAGGAAAGTGTATGGAGGCTGAAATAAGAGGGTGAGGTACTCTCATTTACTGTTCAGAACAATATATCAGTCTTTTGGAGTCCAAAAGCTTTTTCGTGGGAAGGAGTGATGCAAAATGGATCTAGTATATAGACTCTAAGTCAAAAAATATTCCTCACAGAGGAAAATGAAAGTCAAAGGATGCTCTTGGAAATAGTCTCATTGCATATATCTCTTCATTTTGAATCTAACACAATTTGAATGGGCTAAAATGGACTTCATATGAAGAAGTTATTTTAAAAATAAATTTGCCCAATGTCCTTAGAAAAGGACTCAATTTCTCAGTAAATGGGACTTAAGGGAAAATGTGTTTTTAAATATAAAATCCCTTAAAGTTCATCACATCTTATTCCTTCATTGTATCGCATATATGTTATAATGGAGCATTATCATCGCATCGGAGAAAGTCAAGCGGAGTGTTTAAAAGACCCATGACCATGTGACTTGCCAACATGCGATGGTGCTGATAAGTGAAAGCACCGATTGATCGAAGATTAGTGATTGGGGAACCACAATGCAAAGGGGTCATGTGATGCCGATAATGCAATATGTGATTGTGATTGTCATC
Organism: Pinus taeda; assembly: GCA_000404065.3. NCBI lineage: Eukaryota > Viridiplantae > Streptophyta > Pinopsida > Pinales > Pinaceae > Pinus > Pinus taeda. The sequence continues at coordinate 6,673 of APFE031541483.1, read as the reverse complement.
AGTGATCAGTGATTGGCAGATCCTTGCTACAAAGGGTCATTACGACTTGAAATTGCGATAAAGCGAGGTCAGTGATCGCCATCGGTGATATATATCGAATTGGTGGATCAGATCAGTGATATATATATCGACCGACACAGTATATTGGGCTGATATACAAGACTGGAACAGAACTCTCACCAAATTTAAACCAACTACTTCTACTCATATATCAAATCATATTCATGAGTGGCATCGTCGTCATTGAATGGTTAAGACTCATGTTCCTGATTAGATTTTGGCTGAGTGGATTATAAAATACTTGTTTCCATCAATCAACGGGGATGTGGCAAAAGGTGGAGTTAAAGCAAGAAATTGCTCATTCCCAATATTTGGATTTTATTTATACACAGTCTGGCATGCTCTACGACAAGATTTTGAATGCACCTTGACCAACTTTCCCAGTCCTCCTCCTCCATCGTAGAGTAAGGACTCTCAGGCCGACGACAATGTGATTGGTTATTTGAGCACACAAATGGAAAGTAGACCATCTAGTCAAACACTTACCATTTCTAATCAAACTTCCAATGCACCATAAAACACTCTTGCTTTAGAAGTCAATGTCGTGTCATCTGACAAGAGAAAGAATCAAAAGCAACCAGGAGGCAAGAAGAAGGGGAAAAATAAGAAGAAGCAAGATGATCCCCCTCAAGAGAAATTATCAGATTCCTCTACTTCGGCACTGAAACCTCGTTATCCATGTCTAATCTATAATGACGAGCATTTTACAAGCGATTTTTGATCCAAAATGGATCTAGTATAGACTCTAAGTCTAAAAATACTCCTCACAGAGGAAAAAGAAAGTCAAAGGATGCTCTTGGAAATAGTCTCATTGCATATATCTCTTCATTCTGAATCTAACGCAATTTGAATGCGCTTCGGATGAAGAAGTTATTGTAAAAATAAATTTTCCTAATGTCCTTAGAAAAGGAGGAAATTTCTCATAAAATGGGACTTAAGGGAAATACATGTTCCTTAGAGGAAATCGCATTAGAGGAAAAGCAAAGGAGAAGACTTACCACAGGCTGAAGGATGCAACGATATGCGATTGCAATTTGTTGCATCACGATATCGCATCACACATAACCCAAGGGGAAGGACCTATAGCATTGCGAAGAGCTGATATGTAATGCACTGATATCAGCAATCAGTGATTGGGTAGCGCAATACAAAGGGTCGTTGACATGAGATGATGTGATGTGCGATCAATGATAGTGATACTCTGATGTCATCAGCGATCAGCAATTGGAGGAGCATAGCACCAAGATTGGAGGAGCATAGCACCAAGACGATATGCGATAGGCCGATGGGGATGAGCACTTTGAGTCATCGGATTGGAAAAGGAATCAACAGTCAAGATCTGATCGGAGATCGTTGATCTGGGGAGCTTAAGGGCTGCGGACCATGGAAGAAGCGACCACCAATAAGCAATATAGTGATAATGTCGATAGTCGATGAGGTGCCGATCAAAGTGATAAGAGATCGGTGAATCGGATTGCGATTATACAAAGGGGAAAATGCACCATGCGACATGTGATTGCAATGGGCAGACTCGATGACATTATAATGTCAAGTTTATTGTTCCTTGAGATCTGGATTAATCTTTTTTGCCATGAATTTCCTGTGCATTGGTTATTATGTTCTATTTTCGGGAATTTGCCAAAAGAAAGGCCACCTATGTATTTTCTTTGTAGCGGCTCCCATTCACCTGTGCCATGCTGTAATTAGGCATTTTGTAATAGGAATGTGTTATAGAAGACATAGAACCACAGAGCCAGTGAGCTAGAGGGCTAGATGCAGAGCCACAGAGCCAGAGATCTAGAGGGCCAGACGCAGAGCCACAAAGCCAGTGAGCGAAGGGCCATTCAAAGAGATGCAGAGCCACAAAGAAATGATGAAACACAACGTGTCATGAAAACATGAATTAGAACACAAAAGAGAAGGAAAATATACAGACAGAAGGGTCCAGCACAGATGAAGGAATTTTTGGGAACCAAAGAGGTTTTGGTAACCGTCTAGGGGGTCTGGAGACGTGATCTTGTGGACTCGAGGAGTTCGAGCCATCAGAGGCATAAATCCCATTGTTGTGTAGAGGCTTAGGGGGAGCTCACACATTGGAAATAATACAAGCCAGTAAGAGGAGAACAGAGAGAAGCCACCAAAGGTTAGAGGTGTTTATTCTCCTTACAAAGATCCAGAGCCACAGAGCCAAGAGCCAGAGCGAGGGAGAGAGCTAGAGCTAGAGCCGAGAGCCAGAGCCAAGAGCCAAGAGTCGAGAGCCAGGGCTGAGAGCCGAGAGCTAGAGAGCCAAACGGCTAGGGATAAATATGGTATTCTAAGCCCAATGGTTCAGTCATAATCTATTGGAGATGACTGTGTAACTTGTAAAATAATTCAACCATATTGTTGTCTCCTGTGGTTTTCTTATTTGCTACTTTATTTACTATTATATGCATTTCATATCAGTTTAAGAAAATGAGCATAAGCACTTAATAGTTAAAGGAAAACACAAACATACACCTATTTCATGTTATTTTAATTCCACAAATTATCAATCATAAGCATAGATCTTAGGGATATATAAGCTTTGGAGTGGGATAGGTTTTGTAAGCAAGACAAGAAACCTTTAGTGCCACATTTCAAATCAGGTGATATCTGAGCATCAGGTTGACTAACCCCACCTTCAAAGAAGGTGGTATTAGAGTTGGTTATATTAGAGTAACTTATAGCAGAGTAGGTTGTATCATGAAGTAGGTTGTATCATGATGCAAGTGGTATCAGATCAAAATGCTTTATTGACAGAGCAATCTATATGCTTGTTTGACTTGAAAGGTGTTCAAACAGTATAAAGGATTTAGCTGTTTGATTGTTTATAAACTGACTGTTGTGTGTGTTTGCAGAGGTGAAGGGAAAGCTATTAGTAGCTAGGTCTAGGAGAGGACAAGAAGGAAGAAGGGTTGAAGGAATTATTCTTATCCCAAAGGACCTCAGAGCAATCCTTGAAGCAGAAGAGGTTTGTTGCAAAAGGTTGCTTGAATAAGCTCTTTGTTAATCTTGTTTTAAGTTCTTTTGTTCATTTTGATAATGACTACTTCTACAAGTAAGTACTCAAATCCTTCCTTCATCACAATATTCTTCGATGAAGACATGAACCAAGACTTGTTCATCATGATGGATATGGTAAGAGAAATGAGTGTTGAACTTCGAGATCAGTTGAATTCCATGAAGGAAGAGCAGTAGTTGCTTTCTAACAAATTGCAGGGAGTGGAAGGCCAACTTCATATTACAACTATGAACCTGGAAAGGGTGCATGAGTTGGAGACACAACGCCTTGTTACCAAAGAAGCCTTAGTCAAGTATCAGCTTGAAGAATGGGTAAACAATTCCAGTTTGTCTTCGAATTCCTCTAATAATGTTTATGTTGGTTCTTTAGAAAAACATACTAGAGCCATAGGGTCCAAGTTAATGTGCAAGATGGGATATCAAGAAAAAGGCTTGGGCAAACATGCATAGGGTATTGTTGAGCCAATAATGTTTGAGGAAAGCCCTAAGTATTTAGGTCTTGGATATGGACAATCTTATAGAGAAACTTCCAAAGCTAGCATGAAGACAATTGAAGCAATTCCAAGAAGAAGTTTCATTTCAGGTCTTCTACCTCAAGAGTGTAAAGATTGTATCCATGGGGAATGCAATAGTTTGAAACATGCTTTGCAGTACAAAGGTGTTCATAAGCATACACTTGAACCAGAGAGTTGTGGAAACTCTGAAAGCTTTGAATAGATTGATGGTGTTCCAAAGGGGGCCACTTCTTCATTTGAGTCACCTCCTCATGAAGGTAATAAAGGTGAAAAAGAAAGGTATAAATACAGTTCTAATCATATTCCTTTTGATTATGTAAAGCATGGTAAATTTCCATATAAGCATTAGAAAAACATTGCATGTTCCTTTTGTGGTTTGGATAACCATAATGTTTCTAGCTGTTGGAAGAACATGGCCACATGTAGGAAACTTTGGAAGGAAAAGAAGCAAAAAGCAAAACATCCATTGGACAGCACAAATCATGATGCTGAGAAGATCACATGTGTTGCACTTACTGCCATAAGCAGGGACATATTGCTGCAAAATGTTGGACTCTGAATCCAACAATGCTTCCACGAAACTTGAAGAAGGTGGAATGAAAGAATGGAAGGAATGGAAAGAAATGTTCCATAAATGATGTGTTTCAGGATGATTCACATGTTGATGTTGATGTGCAAACAAAGGTAGCACCTTTGAAATGGATTGATAAGAAATAGTTAGATTTCTTATTCAATTAAGGTTGCATGTCTTTTGAAAATGCATCAAATCAACAAAATGCATTTCTTTGTTAATAGAATGCAAGTTGCTGGCTTTTACCAAGAAGGTGAATGGAAAAGTTGAGTAGGAGACTCACTTTATTGCTGCAACATTATATTCATTTCAGCTTCAAAAGTATAGTGTGCTTAAGCAAAAGTTGAAGGATGAAATGCATGCATGAGAATGATGTTTTACGAACACAAGGACGTTGATGATTTCCTTATATTTGAACATGTGTGTGTGTGATTAACTTGAAGGGTTGATTACTTTGTTGTAAACATGCATGTAATGCAATATTGACTTGAGAAAAGTTGATATGGTCTCCAAGATGGAGATGTTGATGAAGTGTTTCATCTTTGAAAAAGAACTGTAGAATTCTTTTTCTACACGCTTGACTTGAAGGGTCAATTGTTTTAAAGGCATGTTTTGTTGGCTTGTTATATAGTCAATCATTTGTGTGCAAATGTAAAGACATGGAGGTAATTCACAAGATGTGAAAATCTGTTTCTTTTGTTGAAGCAGGAGTTTAGGCCATCCAGTTGTTGTCTAAAGAATCTGAGAAGAATCTGAGAAGATAGAGTTTGAGCTAAAGGAGGAAGAATCAAACTCTACAGCAAAGGAGGAATTAGAAGATGAAAAGCCACAAACTCTAAGTGTGACAAGATCAGTTAGAGAAAGAAGGCATCTATATAGGTATAGTCCATCTTCTTTCTGTTCAAATTTTGCTTTGTCTGTTACTGATGGTGATCCCAAAACTTTGAAGGAAGCAGTGGACTCAGAGGATGGAAAACTCTGTAAAGAGGCCATGGTTGATGAAATGGCATCTTTGCACAAAAATGAGGCTTGGGATCTGGTGGAGTTGTCGGCTGGAAGGAAACCCATTGGTAAAAAATGGGTGTTCAAAAAGAAGACAAATGCAGAATGAAAGGTGGAGAAATACAAAGCTCGGTTGGTAGCAAAAGGTTATTCCCAGGTGCTAAGAATTGATTTTCGTAATATTTTTTCTCCTGTTGCCAAGGTAGCTTCTATTAGATTGCTTTTATTTGTTGTTGCTTCTTTTGATTTTGAGGTAGAACAGATGGATGTGAAGACAATATTTCTTCACGAGGATCTAGAAGAGGAAATCTACATGAAGCAACTTGAAGGATTTACGGTGAAGGGTAAGAAAGAACTGGTATGCAAGTTAAAGAAGTCTTTGTATGGGTTAAAACAGTCACCAAGGATGTGGTATCAAAAATTTGATACATTTATATGGCGACTTGGATTCACCAGAAGAAAAGTAGATCACTGTGTGTATTTCAAATTAATTGGTGACCATGTTATTTATCTGGTCTTGTATGTGGATGATATGTTGTTGGTTGGAAATGACAAAGAAATTATACAGGATTTGAAGACCCAATTGTCCTCCAAATTCGACATGAAAGATCTTGGTGCTGCAAACTATATTTTGGGCATGGAAATTAAAAAGATCGAGCAAAGAGGAAGCTCTGGTTAAACTAGAGGAAGTATGTCAAGACAATACTGTAGAGGTTTAATATGCAGGATAGTAAACCGATGAAGATTCCTATTCTTGTAGGTGTGAGGTTATCTGTTGAACAGTGTCCCAAGACACAAGAAGAGGAAGAGGACACGTCCCGTGTTCCATATGCAAGTGCAGTCGGTAGCTTGATGTATGCAATGGTCTGTAATAGACCAGACATTGCATATGCAGTGGGAGTATTGAGCATGTTTATTTCAAAACCAGGGAAGGAGAATTGGACAACAGTGAAGCGGATTTTAGGTATTTGCGTGGCACTAGTGATTATGGTTTGTGCTATCAAGGAAGAACAGGATTGGAAAAATTTTTGGATATTCATATCTTTGTTGATGCAGAATAGGCTGGAGATCTGGATCAGAGAAGATCTACAAGTGGGTATGTGTTTAACCTATTTGGAGGCACAGTCAGTTGGATGAGTAAGAAACAATCTGTAGTGGCACTATCAACTACAGAGGCCAAATACATGGCAGCCACTAATGCAAGGAAGGAAGTAGTTTGGTTGCAGAGATTGTGTTCAAGTATGGGGTTAGTACATGAAGTTATAAGGATAGACTGTGACAACCAAAGTGCAATTTTCTTGGCAAAGAACCCTACATATCATTCAAAGACAAAGCACATTGATGTTCAGTATCACTTTGTGAGGGATATGATAGAAGACAAAAAGGTGTTGCTGGTAAAGGTGGACACTTTGAAGAATACTGCAGATGCATTGACAAAATCTGTGAGCCTTGAGAAGTTCTCTTGGTGTAGAGAAACAATGGG
>APFE031541482.1:0-10832 GCA_000404065.3 Pinus taeda | reverse complement strand
ATGGTTTATAACACTTTAGTAAATTATTTTAATAAACACTTAAATAAAAGTTACACACCCATTTTTAAAATGCTATAAAATGTTGAGGTTTAAGGTTTGGGTTTTACGGTTTAGAATTTAGGGTTTTATGTCTAGGGTTTAGGGATTATAACACTTTAGTAAATGATTTTATTAAAAATTTAAATAAAAGTTACAAAACAGTTTTTAAAATGTCATAAAATACATAGGGTTAGGGGTTTAGAGTTTAGGGTTTAGGGTTTATAGCACTTTAGTAAAAACTTAAATAAACGTTACAAAACTTTTTTAAAATTGTTATAAAACTCTTAGAGTTTAGGGTTTATGGTTTATAATTTAGGGTTTGGGTCTAGGGTCTAGGGTTTAAGGTTAAGCATCTGTGGTTTAGGCTTTAGGGATTAGGGTTTAGCGTTTAGGGTTTATAACACTTTATAAAATGCTTAGGGTTTAAGTTTTAAGATTTTTGGTTTAGGGTTTAGTGTTTGGGGTTTAGGGTTCATTGTTTCAGGTTTATAACACCTTAGTATTTGTTTTAATAAACACTTAAATAAAAGTTACAAAACACTTTTTAAAATGTTATAATATTCTGAGGTTTTAGTGTTTAGGATTTGGGGTTTAGATTTTATGGTTTAGGGTTAAGGGTTTAAGGTGTAGAGATGAACCACCTCAACTTAAGTGTGTATCCACTGCTAAATATTACACAATTCATCCATCCCGTTGAGCCTTGAGGATTGATGAAGAAAAATAAATAGAAGGAAACATGTTTATCTAGAAGGGTGGAAAAACAAAGAACGAGGTATCTCATGCAACACAATTTCCTCCCTCCTACACTCACGACTGAAGTGTCGCCTTCCCTTATTTAGATACTCATAAAAATATTAGCATTTATGGTTTAGGGATTAGGGTTTGGGGTTTAGGATTTAGGATTGATGGTTTATAACATTTTAGTAAATTATTTTTAATATACACTTAAATAAAAGTTACAAAAAAAATTTTAAAATGTTATAAATCAATTAGGGTTTAGGTTTTAGGAATTAGGGTTTAAAGTTTATAACACTTAAGTAAATTGTTTTAATAAACATGTAAAAAAACTTAGAAAACACTTTTTAAAATGTTATGAAATGCTTAGGGTTTAGGTTTTAGGGTATAAAGTATAGGGTTTAGGGTTTGGGGTTTGGCGTTTAGGGTTTATAACACTTTAGTAAATTGTTTTATTAAACACCTAAAAAAAAGTTACAAAACACTTTTTGAAATGTTATAAAAGGCTTAGGGTTTAGCGTTTAGGGTTTAGATTTTTCAATTTAAGGTTTATATTTTAGGGTTTAGTTTTTATGGTTTAGGGTTTATAACACCTTAGTAAGTTATTTTGATAAAAACTTAAGTAAAAGTTACAAAACTCTTTTTAGAATGCTTTAAAATTCTTAGGGTTTAGGGTTTCTAAGACTTTAGTAAATTCTTATAATAAACACTTAAATAAAAGTTCAAAAATACTTTTTAAAATGTTATAAATTGCTTAGGGTTTTGTGTTAAGAGTCTAGGGTTTATAAGACTTCAGTAAATCCTCTCAACAAGTACTTAAATAAAAGTTAGAAATTTTTTTAAGATGTTATAAAATGCTTAGAGTTTAGGGTTTAGGGTTTATGACACTTTACTAAATTATTTTAATAAACACTTAAATAGAAGTTACAATATGTATTTTAAAATGTTATAAAATTATTAGGTTTTACCATTTAAGGTTTAGAGTTTCAGGTTTAGATTTTAGGGTTTAGGGTATAGGGCTAATTGGGGGTATGAAATTAGGATACAAAGGTGAAAACAAATGAAAAGAGATGGTGGTGGACAACTATTTAGAAGGTGAGATGCCCTTTACAAACTAGAATCTTCTTCTACCTACCCATCTCCAATAAAATGCTCACATGAGACAACTGTAAAGCAAAAACTAGAGAATGCCCCAATAGATGCATTTTGTGCAAAAATTAATGAAAAATCTATGGACCACCTGTTAGTCCGCTGCCCCTTTAAAAAAAAAGTATGGAGTGGAGTTATCTAGTACATATAAAACTTCTGAAAAACTAATGCATTTATATATACAATGCCTTTGACATTTCTTGAAGAGAGATATTCTTCATTTCCTGTCTTGATCTCTCCAAATAGGATTCTAAGAGAACATATAATGTTTATATATCTGAAAATGGGAATTCTAATCATCTGTTTTCATATAATTCTTTCAATGAAAATGTGAACCTAAATGATTTACTTTACTTATAATGAATCTAAATGCTTGTGTATAGGTATGTGTAATGAGTATTGCTAGCATTAATATCCTTACTTCTCATCCATAATATGAAGACAAAATAGAGGGAGAGATAGTCAAATATAATAGAATTATAAGAGATAAGTATGAGAATATGTAATAAAAAGGGTGCCTCCTCTCAGAGACATAGAAGGTCCTTGAGGGAATTACGAGACAAACATATAGAATATATATCTATTAGGCTAGTTGGGCTTGGGGCCATTATAAGGCAAAAAGACAGAAAATAGTTGTATATAAATAGGTACCTATCAATATGCACATATAGAATGCACCAAGCCACAAAAGTAAAATGATATACTCCTCTCCATCCCTTTCTTCGAAGCTCTCCATCTGCTCGAGAATCATAAAAACCCAAGTTATAGTCCCAACAGTAACTCAGAGGATTTCACTTACGGATGATAGTTGGCAAGAAATTGTAGAGGTAATAGAGACGCTTGTTTCTATAAAGTAATTTGCAACATGGCACAGGCGAAAAGGATATTTTACTACCCTTTAAGTTCCATGTATTCCACACCCATTTCATATGTTAGAAATGGTATGGCATGCTTAGATCCAAGAGATAATTAAAATTTTTAAGACAATAGTTTGGTAGCTGATTAATTTAGAGAAAATCAAGAAAGAGAAGGATAATGGTCAGATAAAAAACTATATTAATATTGGTGGCCCATTTAATTTACCCATCTCTACTAGAAAAATTATCCAATCCCTCAACTAGGCTATGACATACTGCATTTCATTTTGAATTCATGAATTATAGTTTCAATCATATTTCATTTGGAATTTAAGAATAGAATTACAATCTGAACCCCAATTCAAGAAACACTTCTACCTTTCACTGATGCCACATCTTTGTGGAGGGTTCTTCTCGCTAGTACAATGCACCAAGTAAATGATTTCAAGGCCGCCATTGTTTCCGTGGCTGATACATCCATCAAGACTGTCATTAGTACAAAGCATCACATACCTCGTTCACTTGCGTTAGAAATCATATATGCAACAACACAAGTTCATTGTCTTTATGCATTAGATTTTCATAGCAATAGCCAGAGTTTGAATTGCAACACAAATTGAGGAATTTATTCTCCTCATTTGCATCGTCGCAACCGCGGTAAGAGAACGGAAAATATACACATTCATCTGCACCAAAATCTCAGTATCACTACTGAAAATTTTCGCATTACAAGCATGTGCAGAGGCTGATTGGCATAAGTAAAAGTCACTAACTCCCTCTCCCCCAAATCCCTCCTTTCATAACATGAATATGCACATTTAGAGCCATCAACTCCCTCCCTCTCCCTGCTTTTATTCTGACACACCACTAACACATTCAATAGGAATTCAGGAACGAGAATTCACCTAACCTTTCTACTCACACATTGAAAAGGAATTCAAGAATGAGAATTGGAATCACCACTCCGAGATTTTACGTTGACACACCATTGACACATTGGACTAACAAAAATTTTAAAAGGTTCAAAACTTAAATAGGTGGATCATGAATTTGAGCGTGACATCACATAATATTAGAAGATAATAAATATATATACACACACACACACACACACACACACACAGATATATATATATACACACACACACACACACACACATACACACACACACACATATATATATATATATACACACAACAAATATTAAAATTGTAAAATTATATCATGAGTTAATATATATAGATTTAACTAGAAGTAAATGGAAATTTTTTTATGAGCATATGTTATTTAAATATTTTGTATAGTTATATAAAAAAATTATTTTCAAATTCAACAAAAATAGTTAATTCTTATTTTTATGACAAATGGACAAAATTACACATCATATGGAGTTGTAGAATAACCCTCTAGACTCACTAATATGAGAGTTGTATAAATAATGAGATAGAAATCTTTTTACTATTGAAATGTTTTTATTAATCTAAAACAAATTTTTATATATAAAATGACAAATGTATAAATTATGAAATAAAGGACGGAAATCCTTTTTCTGTTGAAAATGTTTTACATCAAGGTAAAACATTTTATTTTTTATGAATGGTAAATAACTATAAGACATTCTAAATGTTATGATGTGTTTTTTAATATAACACATATTTAATTTTTAAAATTTAATTAATATTTAAATATATAATTTTTTGAAATTAATTATATTTAATTTTTAAATAATATTAATATTTAGTTGAACTTCATTATTGAAAATAAATGATTTTTTTTTTAGGGGTAGTTTAATCAGTGATGGATACATTATTTCAATTGCTAAAGTAAATAATGACTATGTAGTAACCAAGAAATCTTAGATTCAAAAATCCTGGAAAAATGGTAAAACTTAGGTTGGTTGTGAAATTGAGTAAACTACAAGTATATATCCATCTTAAATATGGATTTAACATGAGCGCAATGAGATCTAATTTCTTGAGGTGTAATTTTTTTTATGAGCTGACATTATTTAAATGTTTTGTATAGTTATTCAAATTATTTTTATTTTTATTTTTAGATTCTTTTAAAAAATCTATTGGGGTCTACACGAGCAAAATTTCAACTTTGATAAGAAGGACAGCTTACACATCATAGTGGACTGTAGAAATGAGCCTTTGCTCAATGAGATGGAGTTAAAACAAAACCACAATTAAAAACTGTGAAGTGAAAAAGTGGCAATGACTCTATGGGAAACAATAATTAAACTCTATTCACCAACTGTTTTCCATTGTTGTAGCATCCAATATGTCAAAGCCCAAGTGGGAATGAAAAAAATTGTTATGAATTTAGCAAAGTGCATGCATCCTCCATAAACATATTTCATGAGAAATAAAAATATATTGTCAATCGATATATATTGGTTTCTTACAAACGGATATATTAAACAACCATTACAAAGAGAAATTCTCAAATAGGGAATTTTTTTTAAGGGATGATAATCTCATTTCTTCAACAATGTTTCATAGAGAAATTCCCCTCTTGTGCAAACAATATTCTAGTAACTTTTGCAATTGTCTAATCCTTTTTTGGAACACCTATGGTATTTAGAGGTTGCTTTATTGTGATAGTGATGGATAATGGTGTGATAGCATTGTATGGATGGAGTGGGGTATTTTTAAACCAATTTTAGAATGATCATTATCTCATCATTATATCGTGATTGAGGGAGTGGCTTATGTTTTGAAAGGAGCCATCGATAGAGTGGGTCCTTTTTAAAGGAATCTGAAGTGGAGTTGGCAACTACTGAAGTGTTTTCATAATAATTTAGCTTTCTCTCAATTATTTAATTCTCTAACAATATAAAATTTTATTAACCAAATAATCTTTTATTACATAAATTGATTTTAAAATAAATTAAAATTTCAAATACAAATTTTAAAATACTAAGAATTTTGATACCCAAAAATCCAAATTAAGAAGATTCAACTCATTGGAATTTTGGTCCTGAAAATAGTGAGGTTTCACTCATTTAAACAATTTAAAAAAACTCATTTTATTATGAACCTAGCCTATTCTTTGAAAATTGAAATCATCTCCCACACCCCACTCCACCCGCACCCATGCCCCCCCTCCCCATCGTCCTCCACCTCTTCCCTGCCTCCACTCTCTCTACCCCTCATCCCCCATTCTTGCCCCCCTCCTCCGCCTCGTCCTTAACCCCCCACTCACCTCCCTCGTTCTCCATCTCAACCCCTTGACCTCCTCCCCCACCTCCTTCCCCTTGTTCTCACCTCCCTCTTCCTCTCTCCCCCCCGCACCTCCTTCCCCCATGCCATGCCTATGCCTCCCCCTCTGGCTCCCACTCCTCCCCCTCTTGCCCCTCACTTTTTTATTCCTCCCCCTCCTCCCTCTCCTCCCCCTCTGTTTCTTCTCCACAATCCCTCATCGCCTCCCCCTCATCCTCCTTCCCTGCCTCCTCCACCTCCTCATCCTCCCCCTCCTCCTCCTCTATTTCCTCCTCTACCTGCCCATCCATCCCCACCCCATCCTCTGCCTCTTCCCCCTCCGCCTCTTCTACATATTCCCCCTCCTCCTCCTCACCTACATCCTTTTCCTCCTCTCCCTCAGCCTTCTACTATCCCCCCCACTCTCCCTTCCTCCCCCACCTCTACCTCTACCTCTCCTCCCTGCCTCCACCTCTACCTCTCCCCCCATGTCCTCTCCTTCCCTCCCATGCTACCTACTTCTCGTTTTCCTCCTCTCCCTCCCCTTCGCCCTCTTCTCTCTCCAACTCCTCCCCTTCAACCTCTTCCTCCTCCCCATCATTCACCTTTGCCTTTTCCCCCTCCTCTCTCCTACCTCCCCCTCCTCCTCCTCCTACCCCCCCTCTACCTCTTATGCCTCTTCCCCCTCCTCGCCCTCACCCTTCTCCTTGTCTTGCTCCACGTGCCTCCCTTCCTCATCCTCCTCACTCACCCCCCCACCTCGTCCTCCCCTGCCTCCCCATCCCCCTCCTACAACCCCCCTGCCTCTTTTGCTTCCTCTTCCCCTACTCCTCCTCTACATCCGCCTCCCCCACACTCCTCATTCTCCTCCTCCTCCTCCTCACTCCCTTATCTCCTCCTCGTCATCCCCACGTCGACCACTCCCTCCTCTTTCCTCGTATTGTCCTCACCTCCCTCCATAATCAGCTCCCCCTCCACCACCTCTGCCTCTCCTCCACTCCTCCACCACCTCCTCTACTCTTACCCCACTTCCACCTTCACCTCTCCTCCTCCCCCTGTCCCCCATTTCCTCCTTCACCTCCTCCCCTCCTTCCCCACCTCCACCTTCACCTCTCCTCCTGCCCCCTTCCTCTAGGTACCTACCTTAAAATATTCTAAGAGGATTGCAAGTTAATTTAGACCTAGTTTGTTGAGAAGTGTTGAAGAATACACAAGAAAAGGGTAAAATTAAAAAGAAGCATAGAGTTGCGATAGTTTCTAGCATCATCAATTGGACGAGACATCTTGTAGTAACTTGGATATGTCAAAGATGTATTCATTCATATAAAAAGATAGAAAATGATGGTAGATCAAAAAATACCGGAACATAAACTATTCACTTCAACCAAAGTTAGCATAGAAAATGGAAGTTCGACAAAGACATAAAATTGACGACAGGTGGGTGTACGCATCGAGAAAAAAAAAACAATCACTAGACTTCAAATTGACTTCTAATTCACCCTGTGTGACTACCACAAAAATTACCGAATAAAAGGATTATCAATATAAAATGTCATCCAAGCATGTTGATACTGATGAACTCCCATACAAGAGTACTATGTCAGAAGATAATTAAAGGAAATTTTAGAGAAAATTAATTTACAAAAATATGTTACTACAACCACACCTACAATTGACAAAAAAGTTCATCTAGTATAATCAAATACACCTAAAACTTGAGCTCCATAAATAGAGAAAGGCTAAAACAAACATCTAGTAAGAAACTTGACCTAATGTATGTTTGAGATAAACAAATATTTGAAGCCCTAGAAAATTCTATAAGAGAAACCAAGAAAAAAATTAAATGAAGGATGTTGGATAGAAGCAAGATTTAGTAGAGACAACAACAACAAAGGGATATTTATTTAGAATGTTAGAACTAGGAAATAGAAAAGCTTAATATCAACAATCCAAGTAGAATTGATTATCCACTTATTGCAATCAAATAGTTTGTACAACAATTTGTCCACCACAGTGAGCAACTAAGTTCTCATGTAAATATATTTCAAGATAAAGTGATAGTTCAAGGGAATGGAAAATTATCCACTATAATTAAAAAGGCTCATCAAGGATTTTCCCAAGAAAATGAAGAGCTAGAACAACATTATATCACACAAACCAATATTGTTTAATATTTTCCAATATATTTATTGCCCACATGAGATCAGATATGAACTCAATAATTTACAATTTGAGAATTGTCCCCCCAGCAAGTAACTCAACCTCAAGCAAAGTCTAACCATGAGAATTAGGTTTTACAAGAGAAAAATATTAATCCCAACTACAATAGGAGCAAAGATAGTGGTTTAGGGAAGGGAAGAGAGTAAAACTAGAATCTTCCAATGTTATTAACTATTTTCATGGAATTGTTAATAAAGTGAAACTATTAGAACATCAAATACTAGTTGATCAACAATTGTCAAGGCACATATCACTAGCCGACAAGGTACAATATCTGAATTATTTAAAAGCAATTGATGCCCATTAAAGTATAGTTCTATGGAATTGGTCTATATTTGATCAACATATTCAAGTTCATGCACCAACTACTTATCAAACAACATTCCCTATGACTTCAACACCAACACCTGCAATAGCACAATCATCTTGATCATCTTCGTGACAACATAAATTCAAATTTTTTGAGCCAATATTTTAGGATGTGGTCTCTCTTCTGAAAAACAACATCACACTCAGGAAATTGAAGTTGATTGTTCCAATCGGTCGTCCAGGGAAGGGAAAAGAAGAGGAATTCAGATTTTAAATCTTGTAGATGTAATTCAAGAAATTTTCATTGACCATGAAACTATATCTGCTAATTAGCCAACCACCCTTCTGGATTAATTTTTATTTCATTATAAGGATTTACATCTTTTACTTTTTGGTGTATCATATTTTGTACAATTTTTGTAAGCCTCCAAATTTTCCCTTCTTTGTCACAAAGAAGCAATTAAGGGCAGGGGAGATGTTGGAGTGGCTAGTCGACATAGTCGACCATCCCAAACAATTCTAGAATTGATATTATAAATTCAATCAACTCTCTAGTCGAGTCAAGAGTCTAAGTTAGATAGGCTAAATTGGTTTTGACACTTAAATTGTTGTGAGTATGTGTGTGTGTGTGTGTGTGTGTGTGTGTGTGTGTGTGTGTGCATGTGGAAATGTATGCATTAATATAAAGTAACACTTTGTTGGTTCTTTGCTACATCATTTCTGTGTTCTATTCCTATGTTCCTTATCTTCATGTGACTTCTTGTTTTCCTTTCTACTAGTAACTAATGGTCATTGTCTACTCCACTACAATCATATATCATTTTTTTAGAATATTTTAGAAAAATATAAAATATTGTAAAATATTGGTGCATCTTTCAATGAATTGTAAAATCTTGTAAAATATTAGTGAATCATTCACTCAATTATAAAATCTTGTAAATTATTGGTGAATCCTTCATTTAATCATTACATCAAGTTGTTTTTCCTTCTGATGCATTGATTCTCTAATAGAAAAATAAGTATCAGATTACTTCTCTTCAAATAAACCAAGATCATTAGGATTTTGTGGTTTACAACCATCTATAAGTTTTTTCAACTCCTTGGCATGTAACTATTATAGTAAGTATTGTTTTCTTCTTCAATCAAAACTCCAATAATTGTTGATCAATACACAATTTTTTGAAATTACACAAAATGCACAATGGGATTGACTAAAAGACAAAATATATAATGAAAGTTAATTTCCTATATGATAAAAAAAATCAATTAACACAAACTCATTATAGAGCCACAATTTTTGAGTTCAAAAATATACCACACAAAGAAATATAGCCCACAAAGAAAAATTTTCACTACTTAGTATAACATGTTACGAAATATGGATCATCAAAGGATTTCAACTTGAAAAATTATAATACACTAAACAGTTTCTCATCCTCCACTAATTACATGTATTTCTCCTTTAGCCTTCCCCTCAAAAGTATAATTTCATTAAAGGAATGTTGTTACCATGAAAATAGATCCCCTACAATGAACACATAGGAGGCTAAACCATAGGTCATTATTCCATAAAAATGTCCAAGTAGAACCATTTTCCCTTTCCTGATAAATATTTTGAAACCAAATAGAAGATAAATTGTGGATTCTCTAAAACACGAAGAAGCTCAGGTCATCCCAGAAAGTGAACTAGAAATAAATTTATTTTCCTTAAACCATTAGATATATAAAGAATTCATGATAATTACACAAAATATGTGGAATACCCAAAGAATAAAAAAAGCCATATATGATTCCTAATAACCTATGTTTCTCAAGTAAAGATAAAAAAAGAGCGTAAGGCTTCTTATTCAAGAAAAGACGTCAAAGTTAACCCAACACTTTTAAAATCAATGATAATTAGATGAAACCATACATTCCCAAAAAAATGGTTCATTGAACGATATAACTAGAAGTATAAGTGTTTTAGTGACTAAAAAAATCTTTAAACAAAATAAAACAAAATATTGATCTTGATAAATGCTTCCTAAATAAATTACTTATCATTGAATAGTAGGATATTATGTATGTGAAGGGATATGTTCTGGATTCATGAGACTGTAGCTTTCATTTCCAACAGTGAATAATAGAGTGACAATTTAATATTTGAAGTTAAGACATGAATAATAAATTAACTTGCATTTCTCCACCTCCACCTCCACTTCCTCCTCCACGTCTGCTTCCTCTGCCACTTCCTTCTCCTCCTACTCCTTCTCCACCTCCACCTCCTGCACCATCTTCTCCTCCTCCTCTGCCTCCTCCTACTCTCCCTCCACTTCCCCC
>APFE031541481.1:72335-119458 GCA_000404065.3 Pinus taeda | reverse complement strand
ATAACATTAAGTATAAATAGGTATTAATTTATGTCCAAAATTTCCCCATACATTGACTGGGCCCACAACTATCCATAAATAGTATTTTACTAGTTAAGACTGCAAATCATATTGACCCAACTAGAAAACAACTAAAACCATAAAGGCTTCCAAAATGGTCTATTCTAGAAGTAGAAAGCAGCAGTCACTTCAACCCCCACTCATCAAAACTGCAGCTTTGTATCCCAAATAAATATGCCTACCTGCACATAACAAAAGGGAATGTATGTCAGCCATAACTGCTGTGTTGTTCAACAACTAAACACCCTATGTTCAATAAATGACACTCAACCCAATAACATTTAAACCCAATAACTGCAATAAATGACATCCAGACCCAATAACTGCAATAAATGACACCCAACTCACTCTATTTCTCATTAAAACAGATCAAAGCACATGGATCAACAAATAACCAATTCCCAACCATTAGATCACATCAAATTATATCCAGACTACACATTCAAAATGAAGCCATTGCAATCCATGTGCATTCATGTCCACCAATTAAATTCAAGTGCCCAAAACTATAAAAGAAGTCCACCCACTGTTGAAGTTGCATCTTAGGCTTTCAAACCATTTAGCAAACTTGAAGACAACATCACAAAACAGTTGCCAATATATCCAGTTAGTTATATGAATTACACCTCATTCTTCTTACAATTTTGTTTTCATTGTTTTCATTTATCAGATTTCTTACATGATCTGTCTGGCTATAACTGCTAGAAGGATACTTGGATGGTTTCACAAACAACCATTGAAATTCATTGTTCTTACAGTTTTGTTTTCATTGTTTTCATTTATCAGAGTTCTTACATGATCTGTCTGGCCATACTAAATATTCAGAGTAACTAAATATTCCGAGGGAGGTTTTTATTGGTTTTCTTGAAGATAATAGGGACGCGGTTCAAAAGAGTTCCATGCTAATGTAGCAAAAATAAATTCAAAATTTTATTTAATAACCATGCGGCAACAATGATGAGAACAAGAGCAAACAATCTTGATTATAATTTATCATAAACTAGAGACACATCAACAGGGCTCTTTAGTGCCTTCATTACATAGGTAAGCCTATGTTTTTGGTAGTCATTGCTTGATGTTGGATAGTGCACAGAAAAACTCTGTTCGGCTTTAACATTCAAATTCTCTTTGATCGAGGAGTCACCCTTGGATCTCATCATGAATTATTTTGGCGGCTGAAAGCATTTTAATTTAAATTGGCCGCATTGAGATCAAGATCTGAACAATCGAACAACAATGCATATGGAAATTTACAGAAACCAGAACAATCGAACAACAATGCATATGGAAATTTACAGAAACTAGAACAATCGAACAGCAACACATATGAAAACCAAGATGACTCTAACGATTTCTTCCAAGTCAAAGTTCAATTCCAGTAATCAGAAATTATCCCAATACAGTTTAGCGTCAAAAGAGACTTCACTAATTTGAATGAGTATGGTATCAAAAATCATTGTGGTATTGGCATGGACCATTATCTTTGTTGTGTTTTATAGTGAGATATGGGCTCAAAGGAATCATGCTTTGAGATGGTCAAAGGAGGAAAACAAAACATTGATAAACTACTTGACAATTATCTTGGTTTTCATCACTTCTGAGATTTTGGCATTGCTTCTTTTTATTCTTCCTTGAGATTGTTGCTTGCAAATTTCCTCTTCAACTACTATTTCCAAATCAAACCTATGGTCTCTCCAATGAACACAAAATTGACGATTAAAAATATTCCATGCAAGTGGCATGTTTTACTTAATCAAAGTAACAAAATTTCTGTGGTGTGATCATGGGTCCTGGTTATTCATGTATTTCATGGACACCTTGATATGGTATTCTATTCTCACATCCTTCATTTTTTGTGGGAATATTCTCCCATCTTGGCGAGATAAGGAATATTAGACATTTGAGGTTGTGAGTGCTATCCAAAACCTAGAGAAAATATTAAAATGTAAATCCATCAATGTGAAAACTAATTTTTGCAGGTGGCCCTAGGAGGTGAATTTTCACTGCTTATTTAAGGAAAACGAAGCAAAATTTTGAAAATCCACGAGAAGTTGCAGTACTGAGACATTTTTGGCAATGCCAACTATCATAGAATGCTACTTGAATCCATATAAAAGTTGCTAAATTGATGAACTATGGATTTACTTGGAATGACATTTGCAAAATTTTGACACTGCTCTATGAAAGTTAAACATTTACTCTCATTATGAAAATAGATGAATACATGGAAAAATATCTTAATTGCAAAATTTCCTGGATCACTTTGGGTTTGGGTTATAAGAATTTATAAGCAAGTGTTACATTGTCGGTCATTGGGCCAATTGTCAGCCTAGCACAACATTGTTACTTCCACAAAGATCATAAGAGTTAACAATTGGAACTATGTGGATCTCTTCAAGGACATCTGGCACAGAATAGATTTACAAGGGTTTTAAAGCAAAAAACTTATGGTTTAGGTATTAATGGTGGCATGGTCAGCCTACACAAAACATACAGATTTCCATGAAAACAAATGAAGAGTTACGACACGTAATTATGGACTCTGCCAGGAATCTGGAAAAGATATATTTACAAGGGTTTAAAGCAAAAACACTTAGGCTATGTATCAAAACCCCCGATCCATTGTAAGGCTATTAATACATGCAAAAAACAACATTTCAAATGAATCTAAGCCACATCAACAAGAAACAACATCATAAACACAAAACAATTTCATCTCCATTACAAAAACAAAATCCCACTTCACTACTGAACCCTTAATGGGATAGACAAAGTATCAAGCCATCCCCAAGGGTTCCAATATCATTTTGGATTTACTTGGAATGACATTTGCAAAATTTTGACACTTCCCTATGAAAGTTAAACATTTACTCTCATTATGAAAACAGATGAATACTTGGAATGGTGGCCATGGACTGCAATGGAGAAGTTGCAGTACTGAGACATTTTTGGCAATGCCAAAAAAAAAATGGAAAATGATATTTGAAACAACTATCATAGAATCCTACTTGAATCCATATTAAAGTTTCTAAACTGATGAACAGGCAGGCAATTGAGAGACTACGAAGTAATTTGCAATGAGAGACTACAAAGTAATGCAATTCGATTTCCTGTAACATACATGTTGATAATTTCCTGTAATAAAGGAAAAGTATTTTTGCAGAAGTAATAAAGCATAATTTACAAATATTCTAATGTCTAAATGCATGCAATAATTTACAGGTTTGCATCTATGGCCAAAAGGAAGTTCTGCTCGTACAAGGAGAAGTGGCAGGAGAGTGACAAGGGGTGCGCAGCTGCGATGCACATCGTCTGATGATGACAGGCCAGCTGATGTCAATGCCAACAATGAACCAGGGAACATTGTTGAGAATTACCATGTGACAGCAGCTAATGTTAACACACCATCAACCATAGAACCACCATCAACAACAGTCCAAGGGGCAAGCTCAACTAAAAATACCAGTGCTATAAGAGGATGGACAAAAGAACAAATGTTAGTTGCAATTGACGACATAGAGTTTCATGGATACTCAGTTCGGGCATCTGCAAAAAAACATGGTATTCCTCCCTCATTAATACATTATTGGATAAATGGACTGACTCATACAAAACGTAGAGGGCCTCTTACAGTTATGACTGAGGAGGAGGAGGCCGAGGTGGTTGAGTGGTGTAAAGAGATGGCCCAACTGCGACATGGGCTAGAGTTGATACAACTCAAATCAACAGTTGCTCAAATCTATCAATGGAGGCCAAATCCATTCAAAGATGGGTTTCCTGGTAAATCATGGTGGTTTGGGTTAAAAAAAAGGCATCCAAAACTTGTATTCTGTACTGATGAGGGCCTTGACAAAGACAGGGCATTAAATTTGCGCCCTGCAGTTGTGAAAAAGTTTTATGACACACTTTCTAGTGCTTATGATAAACATTCTTATGGAGCAGACCATATATGGAACTGTGATGAAACAGGTTTACATGCAGGGAGGAATTGTGGCATGCAGGTAATTGCCAAGAGAGGGAGCCGAAATGTGCCAAAGATTTTGCCCAAGAGCAAGGAGTGGATAACTATTTTATGTTGTGTCAATGCAATTGGTACTTCAATCCCAGGATTTTATCTATTCAAAGGTAAAAATCAACTGAAAAACTATATACAGAACTGTGAACCAGGTGCATGCATGGTTGCACATCCCCATGCATGGATGACTAAAGAACTGTTTCTAAGTTGGCTTTTTCACTTTGCTGCATCGGTACCAGGTGCGTCTCACCTAATAACAGACACCTTTTGGTATTAGATGGCCATGGGAGCCACATTGTTGTAAAAACAATTGAGGAAGCAAACAATTTAGGCATCGACCTGTTGACATTGCCAACTCACACCACTCACAGACTGCAACCCCTTGATGTTAGTGTGTTTGGCCCTTTCAAGAACTATTTCAGGTCGGAGCGTGTTGCATGGATGGCAAAGAATCCAGGGGTTGAGGTGAAAAGGTTTGAGCTAGCAGAGCTTGCAAGTAAAGCTTTTAAAAGGGCTTTGACACCATCAAATATCAAGGCTGGCTTTAGGAGGATAGGAATCTAGCCACTGAACTATGATGCTCTTATGCATGATACTGGTTGTAGCCAAGCATTTCATGTGGATGGTCAGGAAGAAGGGAATGCCCAAACAGGTGTTGAAGTGCAAGAAGTAGATGACCAAGATGATGTTGTTGCAGCTGGTAATATGATTTCCCTGTCTCAAGGACACTTATATGTTGAAGATGATGAAATTATATGTGAAACACAATATAACAA
Source organism: Pinus taeda (assembly GCA_000404065.3). NCBI lineage: Eukaryota > Viridiplantae > Streptophyta > Pinopsida > Pinales > Pinaceae > Pinus > Pinus taeda. Next base: position 114,607 of record APFE031541481.1, on the reverse strand, counting down.
TGAACAAATTCACAGTAACATGGAGATCGTTCCACCAACTCAAGAACATGAAATTCCTGTTGCTGATATTGTTAATGATATTGTTGAACATGCAGTTGACAATGACCAATTGACATTTCCAAGCCAAGTAACCCCACCTTCATGGCTAGCAGAAGCAATGATCAATATGAATGCACATAGTGTCTCAGTAACCAATGAAGAAAGCATGAACATGCCCTCACAACCAACAGAATTGAATAGTGAAATTGTTCATTTTTTTGTGAACAATAGATCAATGGAAGAAGATGAAGGACATAATGAGGAATCAAATGAAGATAATGATATAGTTCAATCAGTTCTAACAGATACTGAAAGGGAAGTACCAAACAATGACATGCAGGTGGGAGGGGTGGAGAAGACACTTGGACGGTTCCTAAAGCTACCAGTACAGAGAGTATCAATGAAAAAAAAGCAAGGTGCACCGGGTAGTCTTCGTCTGGGCCGAAGCTCACAGTTACTCACCTCAGAGGACTATATAAACCTGTTAGTTGAGTCTGAAAAAAAGAAATTTGAAATGCAAGAATTATAACAGAAAAAGAAGGATCTAGTCAAGGAGAAGAAGGCAGCAAGGATTGTTGCAGCACAACGTCGAGCAGATGAAAGGATTGAAAGAGATAAAGCAAGGCAAGTTAAGGACCAACAAAAGCAAATGGCAAGACAGGAAAAGAAAAAATGAAAGGCACAACAAATGCTTGAAAAGGAACAAGGGATGATCAATGATGCAAGAATAGCTGATGAAACCAGGATTATTTCAAACTCATTGGACTCCATTGCATATAATACACCATTATTCCAAGATCTCATAAACATTCAAGTGCCCCACTATCAAACTGAGGGTTTACCCACCTGCCTTGTTCCTACCAGAGTTGGTGTCAATTCTCTGTATGCTCATTACACACCTCCACTTAATGCAGGGGTCAGTAGTGCAAATGTGAGGTATGGGTACTCAGTACCTCCATGGTTGGAAGCTGCAAATTGGAATTAATCATATGGAAGTAATCAACCATTTCCTAATCAGCCCTTGACTGGAAGGCCAACCTACTTGGCTCAAGAAGGTAACTCAGGGAGTTTTGGCACTCAAGATTCTCAGGGCCATAAAGAATAGGGGTGTCATATGTTTTTGGTTCTCCACATTATGATGTGTATTTTGGATGGATTGTATCTTTTTCTTGGCACAGAGACATTTTGGCTTACAACACTAGATTGTATCTTTTTCTTGTCACAGAAACATTTTGGCTTACAACACTAGATTGTATCTTTTTCTTGTCACAAGAAACATTTTGGCTTACAACCTAGTAGTGATTTCTTGTGGCAACCTAATTGTGTGTTGATAAGAAATTTTCAATGGAATATGTCTTTTTGTAAAATATTAATTATGATAAAACTATTTCTATAAGTTACTCTGTGCGCCCTCCCCGCCACGTCGCAAAACCATGTGTCAAAGCGCATGGAGCCGGTACGACACCTGTCCACTGTGGAGGTCCACGTGTTGGGCATCGTGTCATCACATAAAACTTTGTGTCCGCGCCATTTCCTCCGTTTGTTTGGGGTCATTGCTGCGATGTTTGGGAATTCAATAATAACATTCCATTCCAACTCTTGACAAGAGATAATGGCCAAAGGCTTAGGAAAATGGCTAAATACAAAAATCAAATGACCAAACAGTCTCAAATGAGGAGGCAATCTACCTCATAATAAGTTTTATTAAATGTCAAAAAGCCACTGATAATTTTATCCATTGAGGTGACACTTGAGAAATTGAGAGAACTCAAAATTGCGAGCAGGCGTAGAGACTCTATGCAAGAGACAAAACCAACAATTAAATAATTGTAAATTGACCAAAAAATTGCTTGTGAAGAAAATTTTTTCTCATTAACAAGAGTAATATGCCAGCAAAGCTACAGAATGATTTGTTGTTGTTCAATGAACCAGAAAACCAATCTTCTAATTCAAAATACTATTACAGACCAATAAATGAAATAAACATTGTAGAAGCGGCAACACTGGATATGAACAAGCTGCCTCTTCCGAGCCTTAACTCAGGCCCTAAAGGCTTCATTAAAGCCTGTCGTCAAGCCTCTGCCCTTTCTTCTACCATAACCAGCCTTGAAACCCTCATATCTGCCTTTCCTAAATTATGAAACAAGCATATAATTTCTGAGCTTGTGTTTCAATAAATTTTGCATAGTTTGTAGTGGTTGCAGGTGTCTCCAGCCTTGAAGGATTTCTGGGCAGATCTCTGGGGTCATCCTAGGCCTTCGGCCTCAAGGTTTTGTCTCTTAAACTCTTCATTTACTCACAGTTTACTTACAACAGGGTAAATTCTTCCCGTGACAAAAATTTCATATAAATGACATAAAACAAATCTGAAAACTATTTTGTGCATTGACAATACACTTAAGCATATCTGGACATCTATTGTTTGACTTGATTTTATGAATTTTGGTGAATGTTATCTCTGTTAGGACTGCGTAACAAGATCTGAAGCATAACAGATGTATTAACATCATAAGAAATTTCAATTTTGTTTTGGGGTAAAAGGTCTCTGTAATAGATTGGTTTCTTGATATTCATAGGCCTCTTTGAAACAAATTCACTCACTGCTGTCCTAATAAAATTCGCTACTGTTATCAGCTTACGCTGCTCCTGCTTTACGCTTTAAGTAATTTGCTTTATCTCTTTGAGAACGCTGCCATTCACTTGTCTCTTGTAAATTTCATATCTAAAGTTACATTTTTGCATCATAAAAAAATCACTGAGGTAATCTACCGCTGTCATAAAATTTAATTGGTAAGTATTAAAAGTTTGCTGACCTCTTTAATGGTGCATTCGTGTCATTTAGAAATCTGAATTTTGCTCATAGGATTGTTGGCATTATCTTGTTAAGTATTTGGTACAACAGTTCCCTTGCTTCATTGCTCTTTCATTGGCACCTAGTTTGTAAGAAAATCTAGTATCTAACTATGTCATTAGCCTGAGTAGCAGCATTTGGAAATATCTAATTGAAAATCGGCAGCTTGTGTTGAAGTAGACGAAGAGCATTCACAAAACTTATTGCCGCTTTCGATAATTAAGGGTTAACAACATATAACTAATTTGTTCATAGATATAAATGAAGGGAAGCTATATATGTTCATAGTTAAATAATTGCAATGGTAGATTTATATAGCCCCATACATATAGCCATTAAAGAATTTTTTTATTTTCAGCCCAACCAAAATAACCCCAAATTTGTTTAACTGTAAATATACTCAAATTAGTTAATCTAACTACTTTCTACAAAAGTGCAATGGCTTAATAATGATATCCATTGATCTCAGACTTTAAAGAGAAGTGGATTGCGGTCATTCAGAGTGGTTGGAACCCGAAAATTATTTTTAAAGTGAATTTAAGAAAATTGCAAGATGAAACTATTGGATAGATGAGTAGTGAAATAGCGAGAGAGGCTTCATTTCAAATACAAAGAGTGAATTTCTTGACAAAAGCTTTCACGGACGAGGTGAAGACAGGTGATGGATGCCATGAGAGGATCAACTTTTAAAAGGGAAGCCTAAGGAAAACGTTATGCAAGTCAATTGAGAGCAGCGACAGAGAGTCTACTTAAACACCATTTCAGAGAAGTAATGGATGCATTGTTCCAGAAATACGGAGAAACACTAGGGAACATATTAAGTAAAATTAAGGAATTTGAGATGCAGAGAGGATATCTCATCATGGCCTAGGAGCGTAAATCAACTTGTTGACCATTGACACAGTAATTAACACTCTTAATTCATATAAGCTTGTGCTCTGTCCTTAATGCCAAGAGGAGAGCGGAATTGCGGGCCAAGAGGAGAGGGAATTGCTGTCCTGGCCAGTTGTTGGGCAAAGCCCTCCACCGAGGATGGCACGGGGCGAAAATAACAGCGAAAACAAGAAATCTATCAGACATATCAGAAATTAAGTCATACCAAAAGATAAGAGGGTTTCGAGGGTTTGTTTGGGGTCATTACTGCGATGTTCCATTTTCCCTTTGTCTTTCTGCTCGGGGCCGGTTGTTGAGCGAAGCCCTTCGCCGAGGATGGCACGGGACGGTCGAGGCCGAGGATGACACGGGACGGTCGAGGATAGCACGGGACGACGAAAATAACAACGAAAACATCGAAATTTCCACAAAAACCCTAAACCCTCAATAACAAACAACATCAAAATATCCACAAAAACCCTAAACCCTCAAAAAATGCCATAGAAAGTTTACAAAATATCCAAATAGAGTTGTTTGTGTTGAAAAACACAGAGAAATTGCTGGTAGGATTAAAACCCTACTGGATACAGGCCATGGATGATCGCCAACCTTCCCCACCTTGCCCGGAGCTCGCTAGACCTTCTCCACACCTACAACAACCTTTTCCACACCTGCAATGAGAAGAAAAAGCCATTAGACAACAAAAAACCACCAAAACACCAGCACAAAACAACAAATTAACAACAAATTTAGCAATTACCTCGAGCTCAGTAAAACTGCAATCAGCTCCTCCCCAAACAACAAAATCGCCGAATAAGACCACACCAGAGAAACCCTAAACGATCGACAGTCCAGAACGACCAAGAAATCCAGGCGGAAAACCACAAGAAAAGCAAAAGCGATGTTCCAACCACAAACCCTAAACCTCCAGCGAACATTTGCACCAGCGCCTGCATACCAGACGAAGCGCGCAGGTCCACAAACCCTATCAATCGAACAAACGCTTGCAACAACACATGAATAAAAGATGAAGCACACAGGTTCTGGGGCCGTCCCGCGCCATCTTCGGTGGGGGGCTTCACCCAACAACCGACCTCGAGCAAAAAGACAAAGAGAAAATGGAACATCGCAGCAATGACCCCAAACAAACTGAGGAAATGGCGTGGACACAAAGTTTTATGCGATGATATGATGACCAACACATGGAGCTCCACGGTGGACAGGTGTCGTACCGGCTCCATGCGCTTTGACACGTGGTTTTGCGACGTGGCGGGGAATGCGCACAGGTAATGGCAACCCTCCCCTATCATATAAACATTTTGATTTAATCAAATTACAAAAATAAAAAAATTATAAAAAATAATAAATTAATAAACATAATGATTAATTAAAATATTTTAATTATGTGATTTTTTTTAAATAAATAAAAAATTGAAATAAATCTAAACTAAGTATAAATTATTTTTTAATTTAATTTTTAAGAAATCAAAAAATTTACAAAAACATAACTTACTAAAATTATTTTTAATTGTAATTTAACGAAATCAAAAAATTTACAAAACATAACTTACTAAATTATTTTTAATGTAATTTAACGAAATAATTTTTTTTACACAACCTAACTTCCAACATCTCCGCCCTAAAATAATTTTAAATTTAATTCAAAACGAGAAAGAAACGAAAGTAGACTATCAAGGAATTTTCATCCAAACAATAGCGAAATGCAAAGTGTAGTTAAACTAGCGGCTTCAATTTTATTGGTTAGATTGCTTGAGCTATATGGTAAACGGGTATAGATTCTAAATTCAAATCTCTGAAGCATCAAGGAGAACGAGGAACATGTATTCCAGAATTGCCAGTCGTCTCAGAGGCAATGAGACCCGGGTTCGAACCACGTTGCCATCTATTTGGCCTTTCTCCACATGCTTTCAAAGCGAAAGAAAAATGGCGACTCTCGCATACGAGGATATCGTTGTGAAGCCCTCTGAGGAAGAAGAAGCAGCGACGTCAAATGTCAGCCGCAGTTTCAGAGCAATTATATTGCACGGTCTCATGGGGTCTGGCAGGAACTGGAGGAATTTCTCCCATCAGCTTGGATCTGCAATACTCCAACGGAATTCTCGTGGTTCTGCAGGTTAGATTTCAGTTCAAGAACGAATCCTGGGAATATTTGTTATTCATCCTCAAGGAAATTAAATATGGTTAGGGCTTATTTCTTTTCTTATTCTCACTGGCTGTAGTCTGCCTTATCTGGATGATAATATGAAGGCCGGGTGCAAACCACGGTTGACTTTGGGTAATTGATATTCCTCAGACACGGATCTGTCATCGAAGTTGTAGGAAGTCACTTTTTACTGTGCAGTTCTGGAGGCTAAATTACCTGTTTCATGTCTGTGTTTGGATTCGTAAAAGATATCAACAGTGGAAAAGAATAAATATACTAACATTTCGAATTAAATTTTAAAAAGAGAGTAATTCTTTTTGTTATACTTTGATTTGCTTTATTTTTAAATTTACAAGGAAAAAAAGTCCTCTAACTTTAGTTATAGATACAAAATTATATTGTCAGATGCAGTAGAACATTCCGGTTTACTTCAGGTCCGCAGCACATAGTACCTGTAACTGTTCCTTTATATATGAACAACTAAAAACTTTAGAGTCTAGACATGATGACATTACACTATTCTTTCCCTCCAAAAATATTTTCCTCCCATTTTTTCAGAGTTACATCCCTTTTGTTAAATTCATCAAAAAAATATCAGACACCATTCCCTAATTGTTTCATTCACCACCCATGAGATATATTCAAAAAGTGATCCAGAGAACTGGGTTGGATGAGTAAAAATTATATCCAAGGATCATGCAAATATTTTGAATTTAGCCCTCAGTGATTCTTGAAGACTTTCTAGACTTCTCTGTCCAGCTCTAATCTTGCTTTGATAAACCGTTTGCTGTTTTATTTCAATCTTGGAGACACGTTCAAAGGAAATATGAGTGAAGGCTGACTGTAAAAATATAACATCAAGAAAAAATGTTACAGCCTGAAATTTTTCAAGATCGACTCTTGTTTCATCCACTGAATTACAAGGAGTGAATCCCCAAATATCTGAATATGTGTTACTCCATGTTCTTGAGTCAGCATCAAACCAATTTGGATGCCATTAATTCACAGAAGTTATTTGATGCTTGGTCAACTCTAGCTTTGAAAGATATGCTATGTAACATAGAAATATGAAGGATTTCCCCTTTGAAGCTTTCATTTCCACTTGCTTCCTTTAATGATATTCTGAGACCTTTTGCAACTAGGAAGGAAAATGAGGGGGAATAATTGGCATCCTTGTCTAAGCTCTCTTTCTAGCTTGAAGAAGGGAGATGCTGCACCATTTATAAGGATAGAAAAAGGGGCAAAGTTGATACAATTCTTTATTCAAACAACAAAAAGAGGACAAAAATCTAGATGGCTAACGATTAGACTTACATATTGGCAACTTAACTTGTCATATGCTTTGGATAAATCCACAGTTATTTCCATAGATTTTAAGGTTCTTACCTTTTAATAGAATGTAATTATTCTTGCACAACCCCTGCTGTCTCATGAATTTGTCTCCGCCAAAAAATGTACTGTTTAACAGAGATTTGCTAAGACAGGACCCTTTCAACCTTCTAGCAATAATCTTTGATAATAAATTTTAGATTCAATGACATATTGATATAGGTTGGAAATTTTCAAAGCTTGTCAGATTATTAGTCTTGGGAATTGTTGACTACTGGAGTAGCACCTGATGATTATGTGAAGACTCCATGCCCAAGGATGATCTAGAGGGCACTTGTACCATCAGATGTCATCAGTCAACAGAGTTTTTTAACTCTACCTCTATCTTCTCATCATTTTTCTTCTTTGTACCCAGATTCCACACCCTGCGGGGAATTGTAATAAGTGATGCTAGTATGATGATTTTCTTGAATTTGTAACAGGCCTAGGATGTGGGACTCGATCAGCAAAGAGTACACCTTGGAGTGTTTTTTTTATCCGGTTAATTATCCCTTCTTTTTTCAGAGGCGGATAATTCTCTGGATTTTTTCACTCATTTTTACCAAAGCCGAGGTGACGGTTTGAAGATTGAGCCCCTGCCACATCTTAGTGTCTAGGGTCGATGTATATTACCATACTAGATCACACAAAAAGTTTCGTGGAATTTGGCTAGGTTTAAGTAGGATTTTTTAATAGTTAAAAATTTCCCGCAAAACGGGATTTTTTAATTATTTTTTATGTAAAGGCATAAATAAGTGGCTTTAGGAAATGTCTGGGGCATATGACCACTCGAAATTCATCCTCAGAGGCCCAACATTCTCTTAGAGCCCACTTTGGGGGTCAAAAAATGACTCAGAGTCCCTCAAAAGCCGTTTTTTCAAGTGACAGTAGCAAAAATGAAGAAAAAATTCAAAAAATGAATAATTGGAAAAATTTATAAATTTTTCCAAACGTCAAAATAAGTCAAATTTTGACATGGAAATTATGTGGGAAGTCAAAGGTGATTTGGCAAGGCACGTGGGACCCACCAAGAAAGCCACAGGCTCAAGTCAAAGTTTCAAATCGAAAGTCAAAGCGTAATGCAGTCAACAAAGTTCCACGTTGAGGTTCATCGTATCGCTGAAGATTCACTTTGATTTAATGTGAAGAAATTAAAGTAAATATGTTAAAAGTAAAATGAGTGGGTATGGACCCCACTTCAGCCCACATGGTATACGTATTACCCATCAAAGGAAACACGTTGGCAGCCCACTCAGCATTTACGTTGGCATATTAAAGAGCAAGTTAACGCTGGCCCACACACAGCAGTTTAAAATAATACGCATGACTCAGCAAGTCCACAGCCGGTTAACGTATCACCTACAGCATCACATGGCAGCCAGTTTAACGCAGATTCAGTTAGCATGTGCATATCAACAGCAGTTAACGCATGTTTACACTCAGCATTTAACGCAGATCTAAAGGCAGTTTACGTGGGCAGCAACAGGTATATCAGCAAGTTAAGTGGACAGGTATATCAGCAAGTTATCTCCAGCAGTTAACGTGGTCATGCACAGCTAGATACGTATGAGCAGATTTTACTAACGCAAGTCAGCAAAGCATTACGTGGGACCCCACATCACTACCAAAAATACGCATATATATTCCAGCAGTTACATGATTTACGTGTGTTCAAAGGCAGCCAAAACATCAAGTTAATGCAGTTTGCAAAGGCAATCTCCAGCAGTTCACTCACAGCCAATACGCACAGCTACCAGGCAGTTAGATCAGCATATTACTCAGCATTTAACACAGCAGTTAACATGGCAATCAACAACAGTTATCTCCAGCAACAAAACAGTCATATCAGCCAATTGTCATTTCATTTTTTCATTGGGATCTTCACCATTGTGCCATTTGTCATTGGAATTTTCCTTGGGATCATCTTCCATTTTCCTATTTATATGAGCCTTGGGCTCTTATTGTAGAATGATAGAATGAGCTATTGGGCTGGCGGAGACTCTGCCGGATTTTGTACTCAGCTTTCACATAAATAAATAAAAGTATTTGGGGTTACTAGCTTCTCTTGTGGTGCATGCTTTGGTACATGAGGTATACATGTGTCGTTTGATATTCATTTGATTTTCATTTGCTATCTAGTTGTTTTTCTTTGTGCATTTGCCTGAAGGCACTATTGTCTAGGGAGGAGAGATTTGCAGCTATCTCAAATCTCCTCTGGGTATTTTGTACACTTGTTGTAGCTTGTCATTCTCGGTTGAATGACAAGCTCAACTTGGTCTGTATATGCCAAGTCTCTTTTTGCACTAACAATTGGTTTGCAAGCATTTTTGTGTTTTCAAGGGACAGGTTGCCAGCTCTATTGGAGTGTGAGGACTTCTTCGGTCGGAATAGTCACCTCCAACGATATCGAAGGTCCCACAAGTTGTTCAAGCTAGCAAGCTCATTAGACACCAAAAGATTTATTTAAGAGGGGGTTTCCTGAGCCCTTTGCTTAGTTTCTATCTTGAAAAGTTATCACAAATTTTCTTCTTTCATTTGAAAGCATTTGATTTCATTCTGAGCATAAACAAAAAATACAAATAAAAAAAATCTTTTCATTTCTGAAAGAGCAACGCTTTGAAGGCACTGGTCGTTTATGTGTTTCATGCTTATCTTATGGTTAATGGCTATTGCTTATATCATGTTTTGCTTATAGATCTTAGATAAACAATCTATTTAACTCTAACAAAATTCTCCTAGAAACTTGCATCTTTGTTTTTAGCTTAACTTTTCATTAGGGACCACCCCCCTTAGCTAGCCTAGGAGATAGCTAAAATGGAGAGAGTTGGGATTAGTGTGACAGCCCCTTCTCTGAGTTCCCTGCCACCAACCACACCTTGTGGGGTTGAAGGCTTTTCTCACTGACTTGTAGGTAGGTGCGGGCGGCAGGGTCAACAAAACCAACTGGTTCGCAGTTGGTCGTACTTTTCCTTTCAGGGTCTACCCCCTTTAGCCGTGCGAGACAGGCTTAAACGGAGAGATCGGGGATCAAGGTGACAGCCCCCAGTCTGAGCGTTGTCGTGACAATCTGTGCGACAACAGCCCCAACGCACACCACCCAGATCCACTATTCCCACATTTATAGCATTTGGTGCTGGACGGCCGCAAGGGAAAGAGGAGATGCCCATGGGGGACTATTTTGTGGAGTATAAGTTCTATGGGCCTAACTTTAGAGAGGCCATTACCTTCAGGGACTTTTGTCAACTGAAGGGTAATAATAGGGGAAAAGGGCAAGGTGGAGGAAGCTACACTCATGGTACCGATTTACAGTGCACCATGGGGAGATTGTTCCTCCCAACTTTCAATGGATTGTCCAAGAGCTCAGCGAAAGCATGAGTTGAGAAGTTGGATGTCTACTTCCAGCTCATTCAGATGACAGAAGGAGAGGCAATTAAAATTGCCACTTTTCATTTAGAAGGGGAAGCCCATGACTGGTGGTTCCATGGGCTAACCATGATGGGGGATGCAAGAGTGACAACCTACGAGGATTTTACTAGGAGGATGTTAGAGCGTTTCGAGAGGAGAGACCCGAAGAAGAATTTCGGGGAGTTGACAAAGCTCAAACAGACGGGAAGCGGTGAGGCCTACATCTCAAAGTTTCTGAGGTTATTAGTGATGGTGCCTGATCTATCAGAGGCCAGGAAGGTCTTCACGTTTGTAGAGGGGGTAGCAAAGCGATTAAAGGGATTGGTAAGGTCCAACAGGGCCACTACCTTGCAGGACGCAGTGGGGAGGACCCGAGATCTGTAAGATGCTCTACCCAGGGCTAGAGCACTGTTACCACCTAGACAGGGTTTCCAGTAGAGGGGAAGAGGCATTAGGGCTCCACCACCAAGAGCCAACCAGGGCGATGGACAGCTGGATGAGGAGACCCGGAGAGACCTCCGGAGGAGGAAGTTGTGTTTCACTTATCAAGAACCATGAGCACCAGGCCATAGATGCACAGCAGGGAAGGCCCATTACATTGAGGTATTTATTGATAGTGACCTAGACGATGATGTAAATCTGGAGGTGGGCGGAAATGACAGTGTCGCACGTGTGGAGTGGGGACCACCACCACCAGGGGCAGCTCCCTTCGCACCAGCAGGAGGGCTCCTTGCATCTCTACATGGGGTACCCAAGTTTTTGACCTTGAGGATCAAGGGCGCTGTGCAGAGGAAGCATGTCTCAGTTTTGGTGGACAGTGGGGCTACCCACAATTTCATTGATGCACAGATAGTTCAAAGGAGGGTCATCACAACCGAGAACTTTGAGGGATTTTCGGTTCTTATGTCGGGAGATAGAACCATGCAGTGCACACGCTATGTTCCCGCCTTAACAGTGGCCATGGGGAACTATTCAAAGAAAAACCACTTATTTGTGGTGGATGTGTCGGGCACCAATGTGGTGATGGGGGTCTAGTGGCTCTATTTGCTTGGCTGAGTCACTACCAATTAGAGGAAGCTGGAGATGGAATTTACAGGGCCAGATGGCAAATTGGTTTTGTTGCAGGGTATGCACTCTTACCCTCCACGGACGATTTCGGCCCACAGGATGGAGGCTGATTTGAGGCATGGTGACATTGAGTGGGCCGTGGAGTTGAGGATTTCTGAGGTTGGGGGTCAGCCCAAGCCACCACACCTAGACATACACGCTATTTTGGATAGGCACTCGGTCGTGTTTGGAGACATACTGCCCGGGCAACCACCTGATTGGGTTTTTGAGCGTACTATTGAGTTGGAGCTGGGGGTACAGGTCGTGATTACAACCCCATACATACATCCCAAGGCATACGAGGATGACATTGAGAGGGCCATTCACGAGTTGTTGGCACCTGGGTACATTAGGCCTAGCTCTAGCCCTTTTGCTTCATCAATTGTCCTAGTGAAGAAGAAGGATGGGACCTTACGCATGTGCATCGACTACTGGGCCCTCAACAAGAAGACCTTGAAGAACTGTTACCCTATCCCATCAATAGATGAGATGATGGACGAACTAAGGGGAGCTAAGTTCTTCTCCAAGATTGACTTGCATTTGAGGTACCACCAAATTAGGGTACGGGATCAAGATGGCTTTCAGGTGCCACTATGGGCACTTCGAGTTCTTGGTTATGCCTTTCGGGCTAACCAACGCACCGCCACCTTCCAATCTTGCATGAACCACATGTTTCGTGGGCAATTGCGGAATTTCGTGTTGGTGTTCTTCGATGATATTTTGATCTATAGTTGGACCTGGCAGGAACACTTGCAACATTTGGAGACAATATTGCATATTTTGGAGGAGCAACAATTTTACGCTAAGTTGTCCAAGTGTGTGTTCGGTTTGACAGAGGTGCTCTATCTAGGGCACATTATTGGGGAGGACAGTGTGAGAGGCCATGAGGAGTAGATGAGGGCCATCTAGGACTGGCCATTGCCCCGAAATATGATGATTTGAGGGGTTTTATGGGTATCTGAACCTACTACAGGAAGTTTGTGAAGGGCTTCTCTCAGTTGGCATCTCCCCTTACCGATTTGACGAATAAGGGGGCATTTGAGTGGACAGATGGGGCGTAGGAGGCTTTTGAGCGCCTCCAACAAGTCATGAGAAGCCGCCTGATGTTGGCACTCCCAGATTTCAAACAACCCATTTGTACTTGAGTGCGATGCATCCAGCGAGGGTGTAGGAGCGATTTTCATGCAGGGGGGACACCCATTAGCTTTCAAGAGCCAGAAGCTACTGCCCCACGAGAGGTTGTACTCCATTTATGACAAAAAGATGCTAGTCATCACGCATGTGCTAGCCAAGTTCAAATAGTACTTGGTGGGAAATAGGTTGCGGGTCAAGACAGATCACAACAGTCTCAAATTCTTCTTGGAGCAGAAAGAGTTGCAGGAGAGGCAACCCAAGTGGGTGAGCAAGCTCTAGGCATACGACTTTGACATTCAGTATATCAAAGGAAAGCATAACGTGGTAGTTGATGCATTGTCCAAGAGGCCAGCTACCATTTCACTGATGAACATTGCACAAGACTGGAGGACGCAGTTACTAGTGGAGTATTCCAAGGACCAATTTGCATGTGAGGTACTTGATGGTGCAGTGGCAGATGATCGGTACAAGGTGATGAATGTGGTGATTTACTTCCAGGACCAGATTTATTTAGTACCCATCTCCTAGTTGAGGGAGAAGATCATGCAGACTGCCCATGACTCACCATTAGTAGGGCATCAGGGGTTTACCAAGACACACATGGCCATCAGGGAGCATTTTGCATGGAGGGGCCTTAAGGATGATGTTTTGAGGCATGTCCTAGAGTGTGACACATGTGAAAGGAACAAGGGTGAGCAGAGACACCCTGCTAGGTTGCTACAACATCTTCCTATACCTAAGGGGAAATGGGAGAGTGTGTCGATGGATTTTATTACCAGGTTGCCCACAATTCATGGCAAGGACTATATATATGTGGTGGTGGAACGATTGACGAAGTTTGCCCACTTTTTCGCCATCTCAGCCCAGTCTTCGGCCTCACAAGTGGCCAAACTATTATTCAAGGTATTTCAGCTTCATGGTCTCCCGAAGACCATTGTCAGCGATTAGGATAGCAGGTTCATCGAGGGATTTTGGCAAGATTTGTTTCAACTAGCGAGCACAGAGCTCACTCTGAGTACCAGTTATCACCCATAGACTAATGGGCAGACGAAGATAATTAACAAATGGTTCGCTGCTAGAAAATTACCTAAACACTATGTGACGGGTCATCAACGTGCATGGATACGTTGGTTGCATTTGGGCGAGTACTGCTACAACACAACGTACCACATGTGCATAGGTATGTCCGCATTTAGAGCTTTGTACGGTTATGATGCATTATCTTTTGCTGACGTGATGTTTGGAGATAGCAAGGCCCCTAGGGCCAAGGATTGGATACAGGAGAGCCAAGATATCTTGCGGGCTCTCAAAGATAACCTACAAACTGTCCAGAACCAGCAGAAGTTGTATGCCAATAGAGACTGAGTAGAGAGGCAGTTTGAGGTTGGGGATTTGGTCTTCTTGAGACTTCAACCGTACATACAGTTGACACTCAAACAGAAGGGGGCTGAGAAGCTCAAGCCTCGCTTCTATGGGCTGTACAGAGTCACCAGGAGAGTTGGGGAGGTAGCATACGAGTTGGAGCTACCCCCGGGGAGTCGAGTTCATAACATTTTTCATGTGTCTTGCTTGAAAAAGGCAGTAGGGCAACAGGTGGCCGCAGCAACAGATCTATCACCCATGGATGATGAGGGGCACTTGGTTCTGGAGTCAAAGGCTATTCTGGACACCCGTGAAAGGCACTTATGGAACAGGGTTATCAAAGGATTTTTTATCAGATGGAGGAACCTGCAAGATGAGGATGCCACTTGGGAGGGAGAGAAGATACTTCAGAATCCTTCATTGCAGTTGCTTGAGGAAAAGCAATGTTTTGGTGGGGAGGACTATGATATTCCCACTTAGCAATATTGCTAAGGGGAAATACCAATTTTGACCAATTTTGTCTTATTTCGTACTTGCACTTAGGAAAAGTGGGTTTTGGGGTCCCACTTGAATTTTGGACTTAAGAAGAGGCCCAAACATTAGGAGAAGGGGAGAAAATCGAATTGTTGGTGGTAACTGGGGGCCACTCATGGAGAAATACAGCCCCATAGGAATTACGCACTCGTTGGAGGGAAATTGGTGGGGGAGAGTCGATAGCTAGGCCCATATGGGAAATTGGGATGCACTTTGACAAAAGAGGAGGCAATCACTTTTGGGCATTCTTTGATCATTTGAGTTTTCTCTTAGACTAGCATGCTTGAGCTGAAGCCAAGTTTGCAGGTTTTGTTGAGCACATGAGGTTTCCAAGCGAAAATCTCACCACTTGCTTCAGTGGACTTCAAGTACCAACCCAAGGAGGGAGTCTCATCATTTTCAAATCAATCCGGGAGCAGCGTTATAATGTCCCTTCCGAAATTAAATTGTTACAACTTTATTTATTATACAATTCTGACAATTTTGGAGGCCATGTGACCCATATGATTTTTGGAAAAGACTTAGGAAGGAAAAAGGGGCTGAAATGTTTTGTTGGCATAGCGTGGGGGCCACCCACATGAGGAAATACACACCACCTTAGAGGGAAGTTCGAATGACTAAAGAGGGAAAGTCGAATTGCTATTTGAAGGGGGGCCACATGGGAAAAGAGGCCCATGAATTATAAATAGAGGAGGCTTGGCCTCATTTGATATCTTTTTGACATATTGAACTCAACCTTAGTTGCTCGAGCTACTTAGTCGGGTTACTGTGTTGTTTAGCACATGAGTGTCTCCGAGCAGAGATCTCAACCCTTGCTTCAGTGGACCTCGGATGCCACCCTACGAAGGCAATTCGTACTACCTTCGAGGATAGGCAGTGGAGTTTCACATTCATATCATTCAGCGTTTCTCTCAGGCTTCAGCCAGTCGTGTTTTTGGAGGATGCAGAAGGGGAACACGTAGTTGTTGCTCGTGGGTTCATCTAGGCAACAACTACTGGGGGGTTTGGGCATTGGAGCTATAGTGGAGGATCAACCTTTCGGGAAAGTTTTAGAGTAGGAGGTTGTTGCATTGGAGCAGTTCGATTTACAGTGACCAGGGCCTGCGCAGAGAGCCATCATTGGGTTCACGTGGGAGTGGAGGAAGGAATTGTAGAGCTAGAGGTGGTCGGGAGAGGTAGGAGATCACTTGAGGGCCATTTGAGGAGGACTATTGGAGTTGGGCGAGCAGAGATTGATCATATCAGTCACAGCAACAGAATTCGGAATTAGAGGGCCAAGCTGTGAAGGGTCAATTTTTGAAGTTTCGAACCAAGAGAAACCATTTTTGGGTTTTGGGCAAGGATCACAGTCCTAATTTTATAGAATTTTCTGGGCAGATCTAAGGGGTCAAACAGGGATCCCAACTCAGCCAGCAGCTAGAGGAGCTAAGGGGAATTTGGGCCAAAATTATGAGGTCAACATTTGCCCAATTCCTTCATGGGTTATTCTAGGTATTTGGTGGAGAGGCCAGGTTTAATTTTCCGTAATTTTATGAGCACCGGAGGTGGGGTTTCCAGCAACATCTTTGCAGCAGACAACAGAGTTTCCCAAGGGCAGCACATGGCATCATTGTAGCAGTTATTTGTGCCTTCTGGGCTTGACATATTACCACTTGGGCTTGATCACGCTTGCCATTGAGGCAAGACTAGGTGCACCACTTCGACATTATTGTACTTTTCTCCCAGACTATAATAAAATGGCTCAATTGTTGGTTATTCCTAGACCTTTTATGGGTGTGCACTGAATGTTTCAATTTTATGGTGTTTTTTTTATTGTTTTCTTTGCATAGTGATTGCTATGAGTGCACAGTGATTGGTGAAACCGGAGACAAATCCATGGCTCAAGGGAAATCTAGTATGCAGAAGTTCTGGGGTGGAATCTGTTGGGACGATGAGAGGTTGGCCCAATTAAGGGTGACAAACCAGACCCATCTTCATACATTCATCAGAGACACTAGAGGTACACAGACCGTGGGGGTGCATCCATCTACATCATGTGGGGAAACTCGACCAGATCAGGGCATCACCTAAAAAGGAGCAGGCGGGACAGAGACAGTTAGAGGGTGAGACAAGGGGCGCTTTTGCTAGTGGAGACCTAGATTTAGATATCAGGAGCCTAAGGAGGAGGTTGAGCATGATGCTGAGAGCCCACAAGGTGGTGAGGAGCACATCGATATACCCTGTGTGGCACAAGAGTCACCTTTATTAAAGACCTTTTTGATAGCCCCAATTGACACCTTGGTGGAGAAGATAGAGCCTACACACATAGAGTCATCTGTTAAGGAGTAGCCACCCATGGACGAGATGCCAACAGTTGCTGAGGTATCTGGAGCCATGACAGAGTTTACAAGTGATAGATGCCCACGACAGTTCCATCAGTTTCAAGCCGACCTTCTAGCATTAAAAAGGAAGGTCGCGTTAGTGCGAGAAGCGATTCTACAACAGAACGAGGCGCTGGAGGGCATGAGAGCGGTTTGTGCCAAGTCCACGGCCAAATTGACTCACGTTGGGGAGCAATTGGATTCCCTATTGGTGCAGCTAGAGTGCATGTTGGAGCGTGAGAGCAGCCCTCTTCGTGCATACATAGACAGAGCTGGCAGCACTATTAGGTTACCTTGGCCCATTGGACAAAGAGAGACAGAGCTACCTAGTCAGATTTCATGTATTGACGAGGATAGCGAGATGAGACGACCCGAGTTGCACAGGGTGCAGCACCCGCGTGCTGGGGTTGTTCTATGTGCAGCAGTTCGTGCATTCGATCCCTCTCCTGGGGTTGGATGGCAAGAGATTCTCAGTTGGTACCTAGGGGAGTGGGCTATGGAGATGGTGGTGGACCTGGGTATAGCTCAGCAAGAGCTTCCAAGCATTGGGGATACTGGCAGCGCAAACTAACATTGAGTTCTCGGTGGGACTACCTATCATTTTCCAGGTATGCCGGTTGATTACAACCTGGATGGTACGGTTGACCTAGCAGTTGAGCGTGCACATTCGTTAGGGAAGTCTTGGTCAGCACCAGCGGCCAACCAGTTTATGGACAGACTCTTTTGGTTGTCTTGGTATGGCATTTGTACACGCGATCACTGGGTGATCAGCGTACTCTGGTAGGAGTTTATCGAAGGAGGTGGCATTAGCAGGCCACCAAACGGTGCCTTGTATGGAGCTAGGGATTTTTCGCATTTGTGTGGGACACAAGGGATCACAGTAGTGGTGGCATCACTGTTGACCCTTGGGGTGATTCACTTCTTGGGTCGCATAGGGAGGACTTGGAGGGGAGGTCCCCTCATTAGAGAGCATGGTGATGCAACAGTGGAGGTGATGATACCGGTTGGATGCGGGCCAACACATATGGACACAGCTTTAGGCCATCTCATTCAGGGATGGGTTGAAGCATCTAACGTGGAGCAGTGGTCTGCAGATGGGCATGGAGACGCATGGGGGTGTGCCTTAGTATGTTGGATTGGGTTGTGGAGTGGGAGTGCATCAAATTGCATTGAGGACATGCAGGGAGTGACAGGTACAATGACATAGGCGAGATACAGGACGGTATATGATGGCATATCCGTAGCCAAGGGTATCCAACGGTGTACAGGGGTAAGCTGCGGTGTACAGTGGCCTTTCTAGGAGTACTGGGATGATCGGTGGTATACAGGCGTGTATAGTGTTGCACAGCGAAGTCATAGAGTGTTGCCTCTAGGGTGACCCTCGGACAATTGCCTCTAGGGTGACCCTCGGACGAAAACACCGAGCATACCTTTGGGCGTAGTTCACCCAGGATCGACGGGGACACAGATAAGCGATACTTGATGGTATCCACAAGGACTCACACACCTAAGCCTCTTCTACATCCCTCATGGGCGCAGTCGATTTTGCTGTCGACTTTTTGCACTTTGGGCATGAGCAGTAGGGGACGAGGAGCTCACTCAAGATATTTGGGTGACACTCAGCGCACTAGCGGGGAGACTTTTCAGCAGTGGCATTAGGTTGGTGCATCAGTAGACAGCCACAAGTTGGGGGATGAAGTGATCATGTGTAGGGGTGGCATATCATTCATCACCGAGCCTACGTCTAGGGAGCTAGTCACGAGGGAGACATGTGTCACTATTTTCTCAGGGCATGTCAGGACCAAGCATGAGCGGAGGATATCGGGTACGACTAAGGTAGTTTCCCAGTATGTGTCCGGGCTCCAAATCTCATATTGGCACATTATCGAGAGGGTAGATGGCAAACCCATGGGAGATGGTTAGCAGGGATAGGAGGGATCCACATACCCTAAGTCGATTACAAGTATCAGATACCCATTTTTTGGTTGCATTCAGGGGGTATTTCTTTGGCACACATGGCTTCCAACAATCATTGATACTACACAATGGTAGGCACAGGGCAGATAAGCATGCATTAGATTAGCCCACGATATATGGAGCTTATATATTGATCACATGCAAGGACTAGAGATGAGGCATGGATGGATTCCTATAGTTATCAGAGCTATGTTGCAACAAGTCCAACTAGGGTATGCAGGGATTCAGTTGATTGATAGATCAACCTATCTTGTGATGGTCGGAATCATGGCAGAGAGTGGTCTAGTTCACTCTGGGAATGGCACATGGCGGTACACAGTGACCTTCATCAAAGGGCGAGGCAAACTTTCTTTATGGCTGCACCAGTTCAGAGTTAGATCTAGATGGGTAGAATTTGGTGTCATGGAGATATCGGGGCAAGATATGTCTCGCCTCTATTAGTATTCCACCATCGAGTTCCAAGAGAGGAGGTTATAATGTGCGCACAATGGGCAGTCAGCCAGAGTGGTGCAACGACAACATGGTGGCACCCTTCTATGGTTAGGAGGGAACCCAGACATCACAGTACTAAACAGCTCAGCGACCATTAGAGGTCAACGGGCTGCAACAGGGGGAGGTCACTCAGGTCTTCCTTTAGGCCTTAGCGAGTCATCAATGGCATGGGGGACTTCTGGTATTAACACCAGACATGATAGTGAATAGTGAGTGGAGAGAGGGCAGCTTCAGGTGGGACAAGATGGATTGGGATCCTGGTATTGAGGGATTCCTTCATGTGAGGACAATGCAAGGACCGAGGATGACTCAGCGGCACGTTTGGGACCCCGGTATTACTGATGGTGATAGGGGTGATCAGCAGACAAAGGAAGCGCTAGTTCAAGCATTGCTGGAGGACAAGCGATTTTTGGTGAATTGGAGGAATTTGCGGATGAGGATGCCACCTGGGAATGTGAACACATATGTGAGCATTCGATGTTGAAGTTGCTTGGGGACAAGCAACATTTGGGAGTGGAGGACTGTAATGTCCCTTACAAAATTAAATTGTTACAGGTTTATTTATTCTACAATTCTGACAATTTTGGAGGCCATGGGACTCGTGATTTTTGGAGAAGACTTAGGAAGGAAAAAGGGGCCGAAATGTTTTGTTGGCATAGTGTGGGGGCCACCCACATGAGGAAATACGCACCACCTTAGAGGGAAGTTCGAATGACTAAGGAGGGAAAGTCGAATTGCTAGTTGAAGGGGACCCACATGGGAAAAGAGGCCCACGAATTATAAATAGAGGAGGCTCAACCTCATTTGGTATCTTTTTTACATATTGAACTCAAACTTAGTTGCTCAAGCTACTTAGCCGGGTTACTGTGTTGTTTAGCACATGAGTGTCTCCGAGCAGGGATCTCAACCCTTGCTTTGGTTGACCTCAAATACCACCCTATGAAGGCAATTCGTACTACCTTGGAGGAGAGGTTGTGGAGTTTCACAGTGACATCATTCAGCATTTGCCTCAGCCAGTTCGTGTTTCTGAAGGACGCAGAAGGGGAACACACAGGTGTTGCTTGTGGGTTCATCTGGGCAGCAACTATAGGGGGAGTTTGGGCATTGGAGCTACAGTGGAGGATCAACCTTTCGGGAGAGTTTTGGAGCAGAAGGTTGTTGCATTGGAGCAGTTCGATTTACAGTCACTAGGGCCTGCACAGAGAGCCATCACTAGGCTCACGTGGGAGTTGGAGGAAGGAATTGTAGAGTTGGAGCTGGCCGGAAAAGTAGAGATCATTTGGAGATCCATTTGATGAGGATTGCTGGAGTTGGGAGAGCAGAGATTGACCGGATCAGTCATAGCAACAGAATTCGAAATTGGAGGAGGTCCAAGCTATGAAGGGTCAATTTTTGAAGCTTCAAACCAAGGGAAACCCTTTCTGGGTTTTGGGCAAGGATCACACTCCTAATTTTATAGAATTTTTTGGGCAGATCTAATAGGTCAAAAAGGGGCCCCAACTCAACTAGAAACTAGAGGAGCTATGGGGAATTTGGGCAAATTTCCGAGATCAACATTTGGCCAATTCCTTCGTGGGTTATTCTAGGTATTTGGTGGAGAGGCCAAGGTTAATTTCCCGTAATTTTATGAGCACCAGAGGTGGGGTTTCAACCAACATCTTTGCAGCAGACAACAAAGTTTCACAAGGGCAGCGCAGGGCATCATTGCAACAGTTATTTTTGTCGTCTGGGCTTGACATATTACCACCTGGGCTTGATCATGCTTGCCATTGAGGCAAGCCCAAGTGCACCACTTCCACATTATTGTACTTTTCTCCCAGGTTATAATAAAATGGCTCAACTATTGGTTATTCCTGGACTTTTTATGGGTTTGCACTTAATGTTTCAATTTTATGGTGTTTTTTTTATTGTTTGCTTTTCAAAGCACTATTTTTCCTAGTATGGAACATTACAAGCGTAGTGGAGTGTGCAGGAGTTCCAACAGCAACAACATAGGGATTGCGTTGTCCTTGTTAGAGCCACACGTGGGACTTTTGGAGAGAAGGGAGCTTGGGGCTGAGATTTATGGGGATGTCCAGAAAGGAGAATTGTTGAAAATTTCAACCATTTTGGGGACACTCAGCAGTAGAATTTATAGGTGGGTCGAAATACCCAGTAGCAAGAGCAGCTAGGGGAAATTGGGTTGAAATTTCAAGGTCAACATTTTGCCAATTCCCTTGTGGGTTTTTGTGTTGAATTTTCTAAGTCAACCAGTTAGAAACCCTCCATGCACTTTATTGATTTATTCCTACCTACTTGTTTTGTTAATTAACAAGTTATTTACCATGTAAATACTGAAAATAAATACGAGTGCATGCTCAATACGTTGCAGATCATCAACCGAAGGAAACAGAAACAAGCACACAAATGACATCGTTATTTTTGGACTAATATCCCTAGAAAAACCCAATGCATGAAAACCGGTGCAGCTATCTGAGGGTTTTATTGTTAAGCAGCTCCTTTCTGAGTACATTGGGTGCCAAATTGGCTAACCCAACAGAGATAAAAAATCTGGCAGCAATACCTCTCTTCGGAAACAGGTATTCGGAAAGCCTGCTCCACGAAATCCCTCTCCAACTAAATCTGAAGTCCAGCGTCACCCTTGTTGGCCTCTGTGTCAGCCTACTGAGGCTCTGCACAGCCTCCTTGGCTCTCTGCGTCACTCTTGTAGTCTCTGCGTGGATGACGCAGGCCCTTTCTAGCTCTGCGTAGTCTCTGCTGCCTCTGCGTGGCTCCCTCTAGCTCTATGTCTGCCTCTCTCTGCTTCTGTGTTGCTCTCTCGGCACTGTCCCTACCTCTCTGCCTTGTACTCACTGCCCCTCGCTGCAACTAATCACTGATTCTATCTCTCTTAGCAAACCCTGCTCTAGAGAATAGAATGACTGATCACTCTGGTGTTTTTTCTAAGTGACCCTCAAGCCTCCTCTTATACTTTTCGCGTTGACAAATAAACAGCCGAGATTAAGTCCCTAATCGACGGCTAAGATTAGATTTGGTTTGATCCATGTCTTTTGGACCATTCTAACACAGTTTTATATTAATTCACATTAATATTTTAATTTCCCTAAGTTTAGACTTAGGGACTCCATTAAAAATATTAATTATTTTAATATCTCCCAAACTGTTTAGAATCTGCCTAAACCCTTTTTGGGTATTGGAGATCTCATGTGCCCTAACCTCTCCACCAAATTTCGTGGCTAGAGCACATCCGATGCTACCCCAAATCAACGCTCCCTCTTAGCGAGGACTGTGCTCTAGCAATACTCCTTCCTGAGTATCACCCTGATCATCTGGCATCGGTCCCTGTGCTGATGCTAGGCCTACTGCCCATCATCCTCCACACTGTTGCATCCTGTACTGCTGCTCATAGCTCTGCCACTACCATTGTTGCATTTGTACGACAGCTCTCTTTGCATCCGTGCTGCTGCCCATGGCCCTGCCATTGCCACTGCTATGTTTGCACTGCATCTCCTCTCATCATGCTGCATCGTATTGCCCATAGCACTGCCACTACTAACTATTGCACTACAACTCAGTTACTGAGAAGTAAGTAACTTATCTCCTAATTTTGACCTCTCTGTCAGGCTAGAGTACTCTTGATGCTGAAGCTCCCTCTGTCGCTGACAAGTGCTCCCTCTTTGACCTCTGCGCTGCTGCAACAACTCCCTGCATTTTGCACCGTTGCACACCTCTCTGTGCCATCCTGCACTGGTGCAACACTCCCGTGCCTCTCGCACTGTTGCAGCCTGCTAGCCTTGCGCTGTCCTGGGAGTTCTGCACTGTAGCTCTATCTGCTGCTTCATCCGCATCTGTCTCTACCCACATCCACCAATCTTGCTACTCCTCTTCAGGGCTCTTGTAGCATGGTCTAATCCAAGAGGCTAGGTACCTCGAGGATCCTGCCCCTCATCGCCTGTAGTCCGCCTGACTATAGCTCGATGTCTCCCCACTTCCACTCAAGTGGCGTGTGTGCACTCATGGCACAATCATCGCCTGTCTCCACTTCCTTCTCTACCCTTGCTAGCGTTGCCTTGGTCTCGGAGGCCTCTCCCTTGTTCATCTTCCTTGGACACTGGGTTGCATAATGACCCAGCTCCCCACAATGGAAGCATTTGACCTTGGAGAGGTCCTTCTTCTTCTGTTCCTCTTACTTTCCCTCAGATGCTAGGGAAACATCTTCCTCCTCCTGCTTGACTCTGATCCCTTTGTTGTTGCTTCCCGTCCTGCTTAGCCTTCTGATCTCTTCTTGGCAAAGAGCCACCCACATTTCCTCCCACAGTGGAAGGGTCGCTCTAC
Organism: Pinus taeda; assembly: GCA_000404065.3. Taxonomy (NCBI): domain Eukaryota; kingdom Viridiplantae; phylum Streptophyta; class Pinopsida; order Pinales; family Pinaceae; genus Pinus; species Pinus taeda. Next base: position 90,606 of record APFE031541481.1, on the reverse strand, counting down.
CCAGTATATTCGGGACAAATACCTCCTAGTCTTCTGAGACTATGTTTAGGGTTGTTCTCACCATCAATTCCTGATCCGGCATGGCCCCTATGGAAGTCAGTTGATTTCGGATCTCATTCAGTCGACCGAAGAAGGTGTCAATTGGTTCTCCCTTCTTCATCTGGTATGACCGCAACTAATTTTCTAGTAACATCCTTCTCTGCATAGAAGTATGTTAGTACAATTTCTTTAGGGCCTCCCACATCTCATTTTTTGATTCCTTCTCGGCAATGTGTGGTACTACATGGTCCTTGACCCCGTCAAGGATGATGCTCTTGGCCCTCGCCATTGCCTCCTCGTACTTGTCGTTATCAGTTGGGTCAACTGGGATCGCCTTCGTCCTCAAGGCGAAGTGCTTGACATGATTTCTGTCAAGTACGGATAAGATTTTGGCCTTTCAGACTGTGAAGTTTGAGTCTCCATCCAGTCTGTCCTGGTCTCTTACTCCGTGTAGTGCCATGTTGCTCTTCTACTTCCCTCCTGGAAGTTCTCAATGTGACTCCCTCTGAGCCTTGATTTCGCTCCTGGAAACGCTTTTGCCGATGTCGAGATGCCCCCTACTCTGATCGTCTGTGCAACTGCACCACTGATCCGAATTTCTTGGCTAGAAACCCTCGCTAGCAACTCACTCCTCCTTGGCCTTGCCTTGTTAGATATTGTTCTAACTATAGTACCCCACTAGCTCCACTGTGCAACTTATCCACAGCCTCATAAACCCCAGCAACCTGAAGGTGAGAGCTCCTAGGCTCTGCGCAGTCCCGGCACCGGCAAACTAGCTCCCTCAGCTAATTGCATCAACCCTCCTGGCCTTTGTGTGGCGCTGTGTGAGCCTCCTTCAGCCTCTGTGCAACCTCTTCTTGGCTTGAACATGATGATGTAGGCACCACATCACCCCTTCCTTGGTGCTTTGTAGCTAGGAACAGCTTCTGCCACTCGGGATAGCTATTTTCTGCTACTGCTGCTCTGCTCTACTAATGTCCTCAGTTCTCCTGTGATCTGCAACCACCCTCTGCTACCATGTTGAAGTTTCTACTAGTTAGAAACCCTCCATGCACTTTACTAATTTATTCCTACCCACTTGTTCTATTAATTAACAAGTTATTTACCATGTAAACGCTGAAAATAAATACAAGTGCATGCTCAACACATTACAGATCATCAACTGAAGGAAATAGAAACAAGCACACAAATGACACTGTTATTTTTGGACTAATGTCCACGGAGAAACCCAATGTAGGAAAACCGATGCAGCTATCTGAGGGTTTTATTATTAGGCAACTCTTTTCTGAGTACATTGGGTGCCAAACTGGCTAACATGAAAGAGATAAAAAATATGGCAGCAATACCTCTCTTCGGAAACAGGCATTCGGAAAGCTTACTCCACGAAATCCCTCTCCAACACAATCTTAAACCCAGCGTCAGCCTACTGAGGCTTTGTGCAGCCTCTCTGGCTCTCTGCGTCACTCTTGCAACCTCTGCGTAGATGACGCAGGCCCTTTCTAGCTCTACGCAGTCTCTGCTTCCTCCGCGTGGCTCCATCTGGCTCTGTGTCTGCCTCTCTCTGCTTCTACACTGGTCTCTCGGTACTGTCCTTGCCTCTTTGCCTTGTACTCACTGCCCCTCGCTACAACTGATCATTGATTCTATCTCTCTTAGCAAACCCCGCTTTAGAGAATAGAATCACTGATCACTCTGGTGTTTTCTCCAAGTGACCCTCAAAACTCCTCTTATACTTTTCTCATTGACAAAACAGCCGAGATTAAGTCCCTAATCGACGATTAAGATTAGATCTGGCTTGATCCATGTCTTTTGGACCATTCTAAAATAGTTTTATATTAATTCACATTAATATTTTAATTTCCCTAAGTTTAGACTTAGGGACTCCATTAAAAATATTAATTATTTTAATATCTCCCAAACTGTTTAGAATCTGCCCAAACCCTTTTTGGGTATTGGAGATCTCATGTTCCCTAACATCTCCACCAAATTTCATGGCTAGAGCACATTTTATGCTACCCCAAATCAACATTTTGTGGGTTATAGGAGGAGAGCCCGGGGTTGATTTCCCAGAATTTTCTGAGCACCCAAGAAGGCCCTAATAGCGATTGTTTACAACCAACAACTCATTTTCTAGGCAGTTCAACGCAGAGCTAGAGAGAGATCAGCCAGCAGCTTTGGGGGACTTGTCTTCTTCACTTGGGCTTTGCTAGCTTGCCTTAGGAAAGCCCAGGTGCACACTTTCCAAACATCAAATTGTAACCCCATGCTTTCATAATAAAATCGCTTAGCACAACGCAGTTTTTGGCTCTAGATCATGGTCTGATTTGTGTGCAATTTTTCCGTGTATTTTTACTATGCATGCTTTGTTTATTACTGTAAATTTTCCTTAGGGATATTACATTTTCATTTAGTGCTTGGAACTTTTACACATATAAGTGAGAATCAGAAAGGTATCTACTCCCATAAAATCCATTTAATAGTTGAAAATTTCTCTTAATTTTTCATCCATTCTAATTTAGCACATTTCTATAAGCTATATGACAAAGATCATTACTATCACTACTTTGATATCATCTCTATAATAGTCCAAAATATTAGATGAAATCACTTTCCCCAGAGACTACTCTTCTTAAGTGATAATGGGAAGCCACCTCAAAGACTGTTTGTTAATCATAACGGACATCCCTTTTATGTGATAGAGACCAGCCAATAGAGAAAAGCCTTGCAAACTTCCAATGTCATGAAACAGAAAGTAAATTATGCCTATGATTTTCATGTTGGGGAAACCATAAATAAGTGTTTATTCTAACCGGTATTGTCGTGACAGGACTTGTAAAAATAGGATTTCCATAAAACCTATTTAATATTTGAAAAAAATTTCTCTCAATTTTTGATCCATTCCTATAAGCTATATCACAAAGATAATTTACTATCACTACTTTGATGCCTTCCCTAAAATAACGTAAGTTTTAGAGGGAGGCACTTAACCTAGAGACTACTCTTCTTAAGTGATAATAGGAAGCCACCTAAGAAACTATTGGTTAATCACAATGGACAACCCTTTTATGGGTCAGACACCACCCAATAGAGAAATACCTTGCAAACTTCCCATGCCATGAAACATGGTTTGAAAGTAAACTATGCCTATGAATTTCATTATAGGGAAACCATAAATAAGTGTCTATTCTAACCCTTATTATCATGATGGGGCTTGCGAAATTAGGATTTTCCAATATTCTTTGCCTTTCAGTGATTTCCTTATCCATTTCGCACACAGAAAATGTGATGCACTTGAATGATGACAATGCTATGCAAGCTAATTGTGCTCGCAAAGAGCACAAAATGCTCCAATTAAACTTATGGAGAACACACTTTCCTTTTCTCCAATGGCCATAGGAGGCCCTTGAAATTAAACATTGACAGATTGTTATTGCTAGTTTACGAGGGCAGCATACAAAAGGAGGCAAGAGCACAAGTGGTAGCCAATACTTTGGTCAGTATCGATGCCTGTAGTTAATGATATGGACACTGAAGACCAGGGACCAATTATACTCTCAACTTTATGGGGTATAATCTCCCACATCAATAGGAGATATTGCAATGCTAGAGGTATATCCAAGAATCTGCATATTTTGCCTGGTTGAAGGTAAAAGGAAAAAATGTTTGTCGGCCAATGGGAATGAAATTCTCAGAGGTTGCACAGTGCCTAGCTAGGGAGCACAAATGATTGGACAAGGGTTCAATTTTCAGTTGCAGGGTGGAAGGAAATTCAATTTGCCTAGATTAGTGATTCCAGTAGGCAGAGGGAGCAGCAGCAACTCCAATTTTCGCTAAGCAGATTCCTTGGTTGGACGCAGAGGGCTTTGCAGTCGCAGAATCAGCGTCAGGTGTTGATTATGGGTAGCATCGGATGTGCTCTAGCTCCGAAATTTGGTGGAAGGGCTAGACCACATAAGATCTCCAGAACAAAGAAACCATTTGTAGAAATTCCACCCAGATAAGGAGTTATTAAAATAATTAATATTTTTAATGGGTTCCTAAGTCTAAACGTAGGAAAATAAAAATATTAATATGTATTAATAAAAATATGGGTGAGAAGATTCTGAGTGACGAGAATCAAGCTTGTTTTAATCTTAGCCGTTGATTAGAGATTAGATCACAGTTGTTGATTCATCACCAGGAAAAGCATAACAGGAGGCTTGAGGGTCAGTTGAAGATACAACAAGAGATCAAAGAGTTCGATTTTTCTGGGGCATGGTTTGTTGAGAAAATCGAGCTAAGTGATCTGAGTTGTAGTGAGAGGGGCAGTTCAGCGACTTCAGTCCAAGGTCGAGGATACATATCAAAAATGCAGAGCAGCAACAAGAGAGACAGCGCAGCTCCAGAGAGGGTGACGCAGAAGCTAGAGGGGCTGACGTAGTTCCTTAGAGGCAATGTTGGGGTTTTCTGTGGGGCAGAGAGAGCAACAGTTCAGCATATCGACTTGTGAGCAAGAGAGGCTCACTGGGAGGGTGACACAGCTCCTAGAGGAGTTGACACAGTTCCAGCGCAGAGCTTGGAGCAGACATCGCTGCCCAACACTGGGAACAACGATTATCATCTGTGGGGTTTGATCATCCAGTTGTTGGAATTGTCAAAATATCTGTCTCCGGATAGAGGTACTTCTGCCAGGTTTATTCTCTATTGGGTGAGCCAGATTTGCCACCCTAGTTGTATTCAAAAATCTGCTTAATAATACAAACCCTCTATATGCTGCACCAGTTTTCCCGAATAGGGTTTTTCTGGGGACAATTGTCCAAAAATAATGGTGTCCCTTGTATGATTATCTCAGTTTATTTCAGTTCATGATCTGTATGTATGTGTAGGCTGCAATAGTGTTTTCACCGCTGTTGAAATATTTAAATAATTTATTGAATGTAAAGAACAAGTAGGAGATGATAAACCAGTGATTGCCGTAGGATTTCTGATGTGTAAATTCAGAAATTTTCACATGGTATCAAAGCATTGCAAATCATAGGAGACTGAAGACACCAGCCAAGAAATCCAAAGAATTTGCTGCAGAGAATCAATTGTCCCGAGTGACAGCGTTGTTTCAGAGGCAAAGGAGTAGCTACAGGAGTGACACAGAGCTAGAAGAGGTGATGCAGAGGCTCACGTAGTGCCTGCATCAGCATTTCGAGCATGCAAAGAGTGACGCAAAGCCAGAGAGGAGCCCACGTAGTGACAACGTCAGCTCTGTGGGCCAACGCAAAACCTGAGAGGTTCGATTCAGTCAATTGTCGGGGCTAAGGGAGCAAAGCATATTCAATTTGAGGACCTGGTGGGACATTGTTTCTGTTGGTGCAGGATAGTGCCTATGGAGACAGAGCCAACGTAGAGAGAGTCACTGCCTTGAACGATTTCTAGCCAAAGAAATCTAGATTCGGTTTGTGGCATCAAAGGAGGATTGGAAAGGAGTGATTCGACATTTGGTCGGAGAAATTCCGTGAGGAAAATCAGGACTCAGAAGGAGTCTAGAGGAGCTTGTTCCTTAGAGGGTTTCTTGTGCCTAAGAAATCTAGATCCAAGTCTTGCTAGATTGACAACAGGAGAGGGAGAAGAGAACTAGGCCTATTTTTTAGCAGAGATGGCAATGAATGGGTTGAGGGATCAGGACAGATTGGATGGAGCATCCAATTTTGTCATCTGGAAGGCCAGGATCCTGGGAATCCTAGACAAACATCGCATCAAGGACTATGCCTTGAAGGTAGTTGCGAGTTTGTTGACGTTGATTTGTTCAAAAGGACCGAGGAGGCCCAAGCTAAGGCCAAGTGCATGATCCTAGACAAGGTCAAAGATCATGTAGTACCACACATTGCTGAGAAGAACACAGCAAGGGAGATGTGGGAGGTGTTGACCACCTTGTATTAGGGATCTTCCATCCAACGGAAGATGCTATTAGAAAATCAGTTTAGACAGTACCAGATGCAGAAGGGAAACGAGATTGATCCCTTCCTTCTCACGTTGTAAGGGATTCACGACTAATTGACTTCCGTGGGGTTTACACCAGATCTTGAGTTCATGGTTAGGACTGCCGTGAATGCAATCACCGAGGACTGGGAGACTTTTGTCCAAAGTATCTTGGGCAGAGCGACTCTCTTCAGTTGGGAGGAAATGTGGGCAGTGCTTCAACAAGAAGAGCTCAGGAGGATGACCAAGACAGGGAGTAGCGGCAAGGGAGTCCGGGTCAAGGAGGAAGAGGAGGATGCAGCTCTTGCATCATTGAGACAGCAAGGGCAGCAGAAGAGAAAGAAGAAGGACATAACCATGTTGGATCCTTCAACTGTGAGGAACAGGGCCATTATGCCACTCAATGCCCCCGGAAGAAGGGCAATGAGGAAGCTTCTGAATCGAGGGCTGCTCCAGCAAAAGCTGACAAGGAAGGTGAGGATAACGATTGTGCCATGAGTGCTCATGCGACTCTACAGAAGAGGTGGTGCGACATGGAGTTGTAGTCGAGAGGACTACATGAAGGGAAGGATCCTTGAGGTGCCCAAACTCTTGGATCACATACGGCTACGGGAGCCCTTAATGACAGTAGCAAAATGACGGGTGTTGGTTGGAGCGAGGTGTGATGGAGGGATAGTGGCAGAGCTACAATGCCAAAGTCTAAGGTAGCACAGTGGATGTTGTAATAATGCAAGAGGCACAAAGCAGTTTGCAGCAACACGGTAGCAGTAGAGGGTCAGCACAGATTAGCAGCAGAGGTATCTTCAGCATCACGAGGCATCTAGACTAACCAACACGTCATTTTTTGGGTGAAGTTTCAGTTGCTTACATCTCAGCAACTGAGTTGTAGTGTAGCAGTTAGCAGTGGCAGTGTTATGGGCAGCATGAGGCAGCATTTTGAGAGGGAGTTGTAGTACAAATGTAGCAGTGGCAGTGGCAAAGTCATGGGCAATAGTACAGGAAGCAACAGTGCAGTGGATGAAGGGGAGTAGGCCAAGCATCAGCGACATAGAGGACAGATGTTATGGATTAGTGTAATGCTTCTATGGGGAAGTATTGCTAGAGCACATTCCTCGCTAAGAGGGAGTGTTGATTTTGGGTAGCATCGGATGTGCTCTAGCTCCTAATTTGGTGGAGGGGCTAGAACACATAAGATCTCCAGAACCCAGAAATCATTTGAAGAAATTCCACCCGGATAAGGAGTTATTAAAATAATTAATATTTTTAATGGGTTCCTAAGTCTAAATTTAGGAAAATAAAAATATTAATGTGTATTAATAAAAATATGGGTGATAAGATTCTAAGTGACGAGGATCAAGCCTGTTTTAATCTTAGCCGTTGATTAGAGATTAGATCACGGTCGTTGATTCATCAATAGGAAAAGTATAAGAGGAGGCTTGAGGGTCAGTTGGAGATACACCAAGAGATCAAAGAGTTCGATTTTTTTCTGAGTCTACCAGTTAGAAACCCTCCATGCACTTTATCTAATTTATTCCTACCTACTTGTTTTGTTACTTAACAAGTAATTTGCAATGTAAATACTGAAAATAAACACTAGTGCATGCTCAACATATTACAGATCAACAACTAAAAGAAACAGAAACAATCACACCAAATGACACCGTTATTTTTGGACCAATGTTCTCGGAAAAACCCAATGTGGGAAAACCAGTGTAGCTATCTAAGGGTTTTCTTATTAAGCAACATTAGAGTACAATCTGGGCGCCAAATCCGGCCTACCCAACAGAGAATTTCCTTGGCAGTAATACCTCTCAGTTTGAGACAAATTTCCCGGCTGAAACCCCGGATAATCCTTCTGGCAGCTCCTCAGCTCCAATCTGCCCCAGAAACCCCAGGGTCTGCCCTTTCTGGACTGCGTCAGCCCCTCTACCTAGCACTGGCCCTGTGTCACCATGAATGGGTCTGCGTGAGCCTTAGGAGGCCCTGCATCAGCCTTCTGGCCCTCTATATCAACAACGCTGGCCTCTCTGATGCTCTCCGCAGCTCCCAGCTGCCTCTGCCTGGCCCTGCGTGAGCTCTGGATGCTCTACGTCTCTCTCTCTTGCTACTGTGTTGCTCTCCCGGCACTATCTCTACCTCTTTGTTTCATTGTACTCAATGCCCCTCAGCTACAACTCCCAATCACTAATTCTATCTCTCTTAACAAACCCTGGTCTAGAGAATAGAATGACTGATCACTCTGGTCTGTTCTCCAAGTGACCCTCAATCCTCCTCTTATACTTTTCCTATTAACATATCAACGACCGAGATTAAGTCCCTAATCAAAGGCTAAGATTAGAACTGGCTTGATCCATGTCTTTTCGACCATTCTAACACAGTTTCATATTAATCCACATTAATATTTTATTTTCCCTAAGTTTAGACTTAGGGACTCCATTAAAAATATTAATTATTTTAATATCTCCTGAACTGTTTAGAATCTGCTCAAACCCATTCTGTAATATCCCGTTTTAGAGATATGCTCCAAAACCCCAGTAAACTCCAACCAAATACGTACAAATGATATAACAACTGGGAAACTCAAAATGATAAAAATAACAGTGGTGCAATATATAATAATATAAACGTGCAACATAAGCAGATACTCAAGAAATGCAGAGAGAAATGCTAAGCCATTTTATTATACTGAGCAATAGAATGAGTACAGGAGGTGATCAGAAAGATGGCACCTCAACTTGCATAAGGCAAGTGAAAAAATACACTCAAAATAGCAAAAGAATGGCCTCTCTCAGAACTGCATGGAAGCTGCTGGAGAACTGTCATGCTGCTACTGCCACTGGAAATCAAATGAGGATTTGGGGCTATTCCCCTCCTCGGAAAATGTTGAAACTCTGGAATCGGACTCTACTCAAAAAACCCAAAAAAAAAACCTAGAAAGCTTTCCTGGAATAGCCGACCCCCGAAAATCACCCCCTTGGGGTTCTGCACAGTCCCTCAATGCTCTGCGCTGCCACTGAATGAAACCCTCCATAAATCTGCCTAAAACCTCTGCCAAAATCTCCAATATGCAAGGGTTGAACCCCTACTCAATCTCCCTACACAAATCCTACTGCAAACCCTCAACCCAGAACTCCCGCCAAAAAGAACTGCGTCATCCCTCTCAGTGTTGCACAGTCCTCCAAAATGCTGATGAAACTACTTCTGAAATGCTAATGGAAATACCTTTCCCAAGCAGGCACTCGAAGTCCCCCGTGGCTAAGGGTGAGATCTTCGAACGGAGACACTCAATGCACTAAACAGTGCTACAGACTAGCTAAACAGCCAGCGTGCTCTAAGTCAAAGAGACTATCTCAAATGCTCATAACTGAATGCCAAAATGAGGAAGCTCCTCTCTCCTTTATAGCGTGTGCCTCTCTCAATCCCAAGGCCCACCTTCTCCAGCGTAATTCCCCTCTCGCCACGTGTTCCTTCCCTTCTGCACAGTCCCTCCAAGTGTCTGCATGGGCTCCATCTCTGCGTCCCCTTTTGGCCCCCTTGGCTCCCTTTTAAGTCACAACGTGGTGCTACAAGGAAGTGACTTTTATTCTAAGAGTGAGTCATGTCCCCTTTTCCTCACCTTTTTATTCATATATAACTATAGAAAGCAAAAATAAGCAAAATCGAATATTTCAATTAGCCATGGCTAATTAGGAATATTACACATTCTGGGTATTGGTGATCTCATGTGCCCCAACCTCTCCATCAAATTTCATGGCTAGAGCACATCCAACGCTACCCCAAATCAACACTCCCTCTTAGCGAGGATTGTCCTCTAACAATACTCCTCACTAAATATTACTGTGATCATCTGGCATCGGTCCCTGCGCTGATGCTAGGCCTGCTGCCCACCATCCTCTGCATTATTGTATCTTGTACTGCTGCCCATGGTTCTGCCACTGCCACTGCTACATCTGTACGGCAGCTCCCTCTGCATTCGTGCTGCTACTAGTCCTTTCTCCTAGCACTGCATTTGCACTACACCTCCTCTCATCATGCTGCATCGTGCTGCCCACTATTGCACTGCAACTCGGTTAATGAGAAGTAAGTAACTGATCTCCCAATCTGACCTCCCTATTGGGCTACAGAGACCCACTAATGTTGAAGCTCCCTCTACCGCTGACAAGTGCTCCCTCTCCAACATCTAAGCTACTACAACAACTCACTGCATCTCGCACCATTGCACACCTCTTTGTGCCATCCTGCACTGGTGAAACACTCTCGTGCCTCTCGCACTGTTGCAGCCTGCTAGCCTCGCGCTGTCTCGGGACTCCTGCACTGTAGCTCTCTCTGTCGCTCCATCTGCATCCGTCTCTACCTGACTCAGCGAGTCCTGCTACTCCTCTTCGGGGCTCCTGTAGCAAGGTCTAATCCAAGAGGCTAGGTACCTCGACGATCCTGCCCCTCATCGCCTGTAGTCCGCCTGACTACAGCGCAATGTCTCCCCAATTCTTCTCAAGTGGCGCATGTGCACTCATGGCACAGTCATCGTCTGTCAAAACTTCCTTCTTTGCCCTTGTTGGCGCTGCCTTAGTCTCAGAAGACTCTCCCTTACTCTTCTTCCTTGGACACTGGGACGCATAATGACCCAGCTCCCCATAGTGGAAGCACTTGATCTTGGAGAGATCCTTCTTCTTCTGCTCTTCCCGCATTCCCTTAGATGCTAGGGCAACATCTTCCTCCTGCTTGACTTTGATCCCCTTGCTGCTGCTACCCGTCTTCGACTAGCATTTGATCTCTTCTTGGTGAAGAGCAGCCCACATCTCATCCCAAGGAGGAAGTGTCTCTCTGCCCAGTATACTCTGGACAAATACCTCCCAGTCTTTTGAGATTGCATTCAGGTTCGTCCTCACCATCAATTCCTGATCCGGCGTGACTTCTATAGCAGTCAACTAATCTTGGATCTCGTTCAGTCCTCCGAGGAAAGTGTCAATCGGCTCTCCCTTCTTCATCTGATACGACCTCAACTGATTCTCAAGCAACATTCTTCTCTGCACAGAAGTATGCTGGTACAATTTCTTGAGGGCCTCCCACATCTCATATGTCGTTTCCTTCTCGGCAAAGTGTGGTACTACATGGTCCTTGACCCCATCAAGGATGATGCTCTTGGCCCTCACCATTGTCTCCTCATACTTGTCGTTATCATTGGGGTCGACTTGCATAGCTATAACCTTCAAGCCGAAGTTCTTCACACAATTTCTGTCAAGTACGGATAAGATTCTCACCTTCCAGACTGCGAAGTTCGACGCTTCGTCAAATCTATCCTGGTCTCTTACTCCGTGCAGTGCCATGATGCTCTTCTACTTCCCTCCTGCAAGTTCTCTGTTTGACTCCTCCGAGTCTCTACTTCCCGTCTGGAACTTCTCTTCTGGACTCCCTCTGAGCCCCGATTTCCCTCCTAGAAATCCTTTTTCCGCTATCGAGATGCCCCCTACTCTGATCGTCTTGTGCAACCGCACCACTGATCCGGGTTCCTCCGCTTGAAATCCTCTATAGCAACTCCCTCCTCTTGGCCTTGCTATGTTAGGTAGTGTTTTGACTATAGTACCTCACCAGCTCCACTCTGCAATATTCCCACAACCTTCTAAACCCCAGCAACCTAAAGGTGAGAGCTCCTAGGCTCTACGCAAACTCGGTACCAGCAACCCGGCCTCCTCAGCAAACTGTGTTAGCTCTCCTAGCTTCTGCGTGAGGCTCTCTTTGCCTTCCTTAGCCTCTGCACTACCTCTTCCCAACACACCCTTGATAATGCAAGCACTGCGTCCCCCTTCCTTGTTGCTGCTCTGCATAGAAATAGCTTTTGTCACCTCAAGACAGCTGTTTTCTGTCACTATTGCTCCACTCGGCTGATATCCTCAGTCCTCCTATGATCTGCAATCACCCTCTGATACCATGTTGAACTTTCTAAGTCTACCAGTTAGAAACCCTCCATGCACTTTATCTGATTTATTCCTACCTACTTGTTCCGTTACTTAACAAGTTATTTACAATGTAAATATTGAAAATAAACACTAGTGCATGCTCAACATATTACAGATCAACAACTGAAAGAAACAAAAACAATCACACCAAATGACACCGTTATTTTTGGACCAAAGTCCCCGGAAAAACACAATGTGGGGAAACCGGTGCAACTATCTGAGGGTTTTCTTATTAAGCAATATCAAAGTACAATTTGGGTGCCAAATCCGGCCTACCCAACAGAGATTTTCCTTCGCAGTAATACCTCTCAGTTTGAGACAAATTTCCCAGCTGAAACCCTAGATAATCCTTCCAACAGCTCCTCAGCTCCAATCTGCCCCAGAAACCCCAATGTCTGCCCTTTAGACTACATCAGCCCCTCTCTGCCCAACGTTGGCCCTGTGTCACCATGAATGGGTCTGCGTCAACCTTAGGAGGCCCTACATCAGCGTTCTGGCCCTCTGTGTCAGCAACACTGGCCTCTCTGATGCTCTGCGCAACTCACAGTTGCCTCTGCATGGCCCTACGTGAGCTCTAGCTGCTCTACGTCTCTCTCTGGCTACAACGCTGCTTTCCCGGTACTATCTCTGCCTCTCTGTTTCTCTGTACTCAATGCCCCTCAGCTACAACTCCCGATCACTAATTCTATCTCTCTTAGCAAACCCTGCTCTAGAGAATAGAATGACTGATCACACTGGTCTATTCTCCAAGTGACCCTCAAGCCTCCTCTTATAATTTTCCTGTTGACATATCAATAACTGAGATTAAGTCCCTAATCAATGGCTAAGATTAAAACTGGCTTGATCCATGTCTTTTCGACCATTCTAACACAGTTTCATATTAGTCCACATTAATATTTTATTTAATATTAATTATTTTAATATCTCCTGATCTGTTTAGAATTTGCCCAAACCCTTTCTGGGTATTGGAGATCTCATGTGCCCCAACCTGTCCACCAAATTTCGTGGCTAGAGCACATCTGATGTTACCCCAAATCAACACTCCCTCTTAGCGAGGACTGTGCTCTAGCAATACTCTTCACTTAGTATTACTCTAATTATCTGGCATCGGTCCCTGTGCTGATGCTAGGCCTGCTGCCAACCATCCTCTGCATTGTTGTATCTTGTACTGTTGCCCATGGTTCTACCACTGCCACTATTGCATCTGTACGATAGCTCCCTCTGCATCCGTGCTGCTACTGGTCCTTTCTCCCAACAGTGCATCCGCACTACACATCCTCTCATCATGTTGCATCGTGTTGCCCACTACTGCACTGCAACTCAGTTAATGAGAAGTAACTATTGACCCTGCCGCCCGCACCTACCTACAAGTCAGTGAGAAAAGCCTTCAACCCCACAAGGTGTGCTTGGTGGCAAGGAACTCAGAGAAGGGGCTGTCACACTAATCCCAACTCTCTCCGTTTGAGCTATCTCCTAGGTTAGCTAAGGGGGGTGGTCCCTAATGAAAAGTTAAGCAAAAAAACAAAGATGCGAGTTTCTAGGAGAATTGTTAGAGTTAGATAGATTATTCATCTAAGATTTATAAGCAAAACCTGATATAAGCAATAGCCATTAACACATGAGATAAGCATGAAACACATAAACGACCAGTGCCTTCAAAGTGTTGCTCTTTAAGAAATGAAAAATTTTTTATTGTATTTTTTATTTGCTTAGAATGAAGTCAAATGCTATCAAATGAAAGAAGAAAATATGTGATAATTTTTCAAGATAGAAAACAAGTAAAGGGCTTAGGAAACTCCCTCTTAAATAAATCTTTTGATGTCTTATGAGATTGTTGGCTTGAACAACTTGTGGGACCTTTGATATCGTTGGAGGTGACTATTCCAACCGAAGAAGTCCTCACACTCCAATAGAGTTGGCAACCTATCCCTTGAAAACTCAAAAATGCTTGCAAACCAATTGTTAGTGCAAAAGAGACTTGGCATATAGAGACCAAATTGAGCTTGTCATTCAACCGAGAATGACAAGCTACAACAAGTGTACAAAATATACCAAGCCCAAAGGAGATTTGAGATAGCTGCAAATCTCTCCTCCCTAGACAATAATGCCTTCAGGCAAATGCACAAAGAGAAACAACTAGATAGCAAACGTAATATCAAATGAATAATAACATCAAACGACACAGGTATACCTCATCAACCAAAGCATGCGCCACAAAAGAAGCCAGTAACCCCAAAGACTTTTATTTATTTATATGAAAGACGAGTACAAAATCCAGCAGAGTTTCGGCAAGCCCAACAGCTCGTTCTAGGATTATACAATAAGAGCCCAAGGCTCATATAAATAAGGAAATGGGAAATGATCCCAAAGCAAATTCCAATGACAAGTGTAACAATGGTGAAGATCTCAATGCTTCAAGTCAAATTCCAAGTGGCTGAGTTACTGGCTGTTGGCTGCCAACGAATTGCTGTAGATTTCCATCAAAAATTGGCTGCCAACGAACTACTGTTTGCTGCCCACGTAAACTGCTGTTTGATTGAGCTGAGCTTTGAGTGACTGTGCGTGTATTTTTGCTACGTTAAATGCTGCGTAAACTGCTGGGATATCCACGTTAAAACTGTTGTGGCAACTGCGTTGAAGTCTGATTGGGCCAGCGTGGAGTTTTGAGTGGGCCAGCGTGAACTGTTTGACTGCCCACGTAACTGCTCTTTGACTGCCGTATATACCTTTCCTGCGTATTGGCTGTGAGTGGGCCAGCGTGTAAGTTTTTTGGCATGCTGAGTTATGCGTATATTGTGGAGGGGTGAGGTGGGTCCATACCCCACTCACTTTTTTTAACATATTTTAATTTCTCAACCTTTGAATTAAATCAAAAAAATTCCATTGCCTTATGAACTCAACGTGGTGCCTGTTTGACTTTGACTTGACTTTGACTTTCTTTGACTTTGAGTTGAAACTTTTTTTTGGTGGGTCCCACATGCTTGCCACATCACCTTTGACTCTCTGCATAATTTCCATGTCAAAATTTGACTTATTTTGACTTTGGAAAAAAAATATAAATTTTTCCAATTATTCATTTTTTTGAATTTTTAATTCATTTTTGCTACTGTCACTTAAAAAATCGGCTTTTGAGGGACTCTAAGTCATTTTTTGACCCCCAAAGTAGGCTCTAGGAGAATGTTGGGCCTCTGAGAATGAATTTCGAGTGGTCATACGCCCCAGACATTTCCTCAGGCCACTTATTTATGCCATTACATAAAAAATAGTTAAAAAATCCCGTTTTGCGGGAAATTTTTAACTATTAAAAAATCTTACTTAGACCTAGCCAAATTCCACGAAACTCTTTGTGTGATCTAGTATGGTAATATACATCGACCCTAGACACTAAGATGTGTCAGGGGCTCAATCTTCAAACCGTCACCTCGGCTTTGGGGTAAAAAATGAGTGAAAAAATCTAGAGAATTATCTGCCTCTGAAAAAGAAGGGATAATTAACCGGATAAAAAAAACACTCCAAGGTGTACTCGTTTGCTGATCGAGTCCCACATCCTAGACCTGTTACAAATTCAAGAAACTCATCATACTAGCATCACTTATTACAATTCCCCGCAGGGTGTGGAATCTGGGTACAAAGAAGAAAGATGATGAGAAGATAGAAGGAGAGTTAAAAAACTCTGTTGACTGATGACATCTAATGGTACAAGTGTCCTCTGGATCATCCTTGGGCATGGAGTCGTCACATAATCATCAGGTGCTACTCCAGTAGTCAACATTTGGCTCCATATGGGGATGCATACTAGATATGAAGTAATAGTGACACCCACTAATGTTGATGCTCCCGTTGTCGTTGACAAGTGCTCCCTCTCTAACCTCTGCACTGCTGCAACAACTTACTGCATCTTGCATCGTTGCACACCTATCTGTGCCATCCTGTACTAGTGCAGCACTCCCGTGCCTCTCGCACTATTGCAGCCTGCTAGCCTCGCGCTGTCTCGGGACTCCTACACTGTAGCTCTCTCTGCCGCTCCATCTGCATCCGTCTCTACCTGACTCAGCGAGTCCTGCTACTCCTCGAGGCTCCCGTAGCAAGGTCTAATCCAAGAGGCTGCGTACCTCAACAATCCTAACCCTCATTGCTTGTAGTTTGCCTGACTATAGCTCGATGTCTCCCGACTTCTTCTCAAGTGGCGCATGTGCACTCATGGCAGAGTCATCGTCCGTCAAAACTTCCTTCTCTGCCCTTGTTGGTGCTGCCTTAGTCTCGGAAGATTCTCCCTTATTGTTCTTCCTTGAACACTGGGTCGCATAATGACCCAGCTCCCCACAGTGGAAGCACTTGATCATGGAGAGATCCTTCTTCTTCCGCTTTTCCTGCTTTCCCTCAGATGCTAGGGCAACATCTTCCTCCTCCTGCTTGACTTTGATCCCCTTGCTGCTGCTACTCATCTTCGACTGCCATCTGAACTCTTCATGGCAAAGAGCAGCCCACATCTCATCCCAAGGTGGAAGTGTCCCTCTGCCCAGTATACTCTGGACAAATACCTCCCAGTATTCTGAGAATGCATTCAGGTCTGTCCTCACCATCAATTCCTGATCCGGCGTGACTTCTATAGTAGTCAACTGATCTCAGATCTCGTTCAGTCCTCCGAGGAAGGTGTCAATCAGCTCTCCCTTCTTCATTTGATACAACCTCAACTAATTCTCAAGTAACATTCTTCTCTGCACAGAAGTGTGCTGGTACAATTTCTTGAGGGCCTCCCACATCTCATATGTCGTTTCCTTCTCGGCAATGTGTGGTACTACATGGTCCTTGACCCCGTCAAGAATGATGCTCTTGGCCCTCACCATTCTCTCCTCGTACTTGTTTTTATCATTGGGGTCAACTGGGATAGCTATAATGTTAAATTGGCAACTAGGGCCAAACTCCATGTGGATCAGCTTATTTATGACAGCTGATATTTTTATTGGATCCCTCTCATCGAGAGGTGTAGGATTGATCTAAAGATCATCCGGTTCCGATAAGTATTTATGGAGATATGAATTAATTTTGATTATGGAATTATTATCAAGCCGACCAGCAACTTGAGTAGGCTCAAAAGCCCAATAGACGTGTCTATTCATCATCTACGTTTTAGTATAAATTGATGAGGATTTGAAGTCATTTGAACACACATTCTTGGTATGATCTTCTCCTCTACATGTCTTTGGGTTTTGGTGGAGGAGAGACACTAAGGTCTACGCTGTCCTAGAAGGGATGCCCTAGAACCTAACGCTGACATGGAGGAGTCCTATACACAGCTTCTTATACGCTGCAATGGAGAGCCCTAATTACAGTCAGGGAGCAGCCCTAGACGTGGAGGAGAAAGGGTCTTCTAGGAGTGTCTGCACTGCCCTAAATTACAATCAAATGCAGTCACGGAAACATAGCTAGGAGAGGCTGAACGCAGGTCTATAAGAGACCCTAATACGTTGTCCTAGGCCGCAGTCATTAAGGGTTTGTATGCAGGAAGGGGAGGCCGTTAACAAGCCCTAGCCACAGTCAAATCAAGTGTCTTATGCCGCTGTTCTAAAGCCCTTAACACAGGTCCTGTAATGACACTAATCCGCTGTCCTAGAAGACTATCAACCGCAGGTCTATAAGGGAGATTTAGATGCAGTTGTGAAGGCACTTTAGTAGCCCTATACGCAGCAGTAAGGAGGCCTAAAATGGGCCCTAATCACAGACTAGAAGGTGACCTAATTTGCTGTCACAATCTGCCCTAGTCGCAGTCAAACAGGAAGGCTATTATCCACAGATAAGAAGAAGCCTTATCAATATATCAAGGCCTGAAAGGACAGCGTGGAATTTGTGGGAGCATGGTAAAAGAACTATGATGACAGCAGTGTGTTAGAAGGTTGTTCTTAGGACTGTTTACATTGTTGGAACCTCACTGTAATCAATGAGAACAGCTCAGTGATATTTTGGTATAGCACCGACATGATGGGCATGGTGATGGAAGATGCAGCATGATTAATGAGTCTACATAATAATGTAAAGGGTTGCACCATCAGTGAGACTGCATAGTGATGTATGGACAGCATGATGCAGATCATGGGCAGCGTGATGTATGGACAGCATGAAGTAGATCAGGGGCAGCAAATGGACGAGATACAGAACGATGAGAATCAGTTGAAGCAGAATGTCTTCAACTGATCTCTTCATGATACGAAATGATCTATGCTGGATCTAGATAAGTCAAAGTATTGACTTCTGTTGTAAATGTACTCTCTCTCTCTTTCTCTTCTGAACTTTGAAGATAAAAGAAGATTTGATCAAAGGGTTTCCCC
>APFE031541481.1:20447-72315 GCA_000404065.3 Pinus taeda | reverse complement strand
TTTGAGATAGCTGCAAATCTCTCCTCCCTAGACAATAATGCCCTCAGGCAAATGCACAAAGAAAAACAACTAGATAGAAAATATGAAATCAAATGAATATCAAACGACACAGGTATACCTCAACCAAAGCATGCGCCACAAAAGAAGCCAGTAACCCCAAAGACTTTTATTTATTTATATGAAAGGTAAGTACACAATCCAGCAGAGCTTCCGCAAGCCCAACAGCTCGTTCTATATCATGATACAATAAGAGCCCAAGGCTCATATAAATAGAGAAATGGGAGGAGATCCCAATGCCAAGAGACAATGACAAGTGTAGCAAGTGACAATCCCAATGTAAAACGAATTTGTACAAGTGGCTTAGAGGACTGTCCATGTGTGAAGATAACTGTTGTTGCTTGGCTGCCTCTAAACTGATTGACTTCTCAATAAAAAATTGAAGGCAATGACACCATGCAAACAAAACTTCAATGCTGCCCTCAGAACTGCGTATAGACTATAGTTGACTTGCTGACCTGAGTGGTAGCTGCCCACGTGAACTGCTGGGACTGTCCACATATTGTTGTGTATGACTGCCCACCTTAAATGATGTGCTGACCTGCGTTAAACTTGCTCTTTGACATGCCCACGTAACTGTTGTTTATTGCCAACGTATTGCTGGAGATCACTGCCTCTATACTGCTGTTAAATTATATGAGGCTGCCATGTAATGCTGTGTTGACTGCGTGGAAGTGCTCTGACTGCCCAACGTAAACTATGCTGGGACTATCCACGTTGCTATGTTGCCCACGTGTATTAAACTGTTGTTGGCTGAGCACGTAGATTGGCTGTTGACTATGCATAAATCATATATGGTGAGCTGACCTGCGTGGAAGTTGTACGTATTTCAATTGGCATGTGTAATACGTATTTTTGGTGGGCTGAGGTGGGTCCCCTCCCCACTCATTTACTTTCCAATTTCAACCTTAAAATAATTTCTCAACCTTTGAATTAAATCAAAGTTATAACTTCCAAAATTTCATTGCCTCATGAACTCAACGTGGTGCCTGTTTGACTTTGACTTGACTTTGACTTTCTTTGACTTTGAGTTGAAACTTTTTTGGTGGGTCCCACGTGCTTGCCACATCATCCTTGATTCTCTGCATAATTTCCATGTCAAAATTTGACTTATTTTGACTTTGGAAAAATTTATAAATTTTTCCAATTATTCAATTTTTTGAATTTCTTCTTCATTTTTGCTACTGTCACTTGAAAAAACGGCTTTTGAGAGACTCTAAGTCATTTTTTGACCCCCAAAGTAGGCTATAGGAGAATGTTGGGCCTCTGAGGATGAATTTCGAGTGGTCATACGCCCCAGACATTTCCTAAGGCCACTTTTTTATGCCATTACATAGAAAATAATTAAAAAATCCCGTTTTGCGGGAAATTTTTAACTATTAAAAAATCCTACTTAGACCTAGCCAAATTCCACGAAATTTTTTGTGTGATCTAGTATGGTAATATGCATCGACCCTAGACACTAAGATCTGTCAGGGGCTCAATCTTCAAACCGTCACCTCAGCTTTGGGGTAAAAATGAGTAAAAAAATCCAGAGAATTATCCGCCTCTGAAAAAGAAGGGATAATTAACCGGATAAAGAAAACACTCCAAGGTGTACTCGTTTGCTGATCGAGTCCCACATCCTAGCCCTGTTACAAATTCAAGAAACATCATACTAGCATCACTTATTACAATTCCCCGTAGGGTGTGGAATCTGGGTACAAAGAAGAAATATGATGAGAAGATAGAAGAAGGAGAGTTAAAAAACTCTGTTGACTGATGACATCTGATGGTACAAGTGTCCTCTGGATCATCCTTGGGCATGAAGTCTTCACATAATCATCAGGCGCTACTCCAGTAGTCAACACGTCCAACTTGCCCTGCACAGACTCTGCGTCACTCTGGAGCTTCCTGCCACAGGTGCTGCCTGAATCGATTGCCAATCTAGCCATCTTGCTTGTTGCTGACTAGAGGGTTTTTATTATTATGCAGCAGTGAAATTATCTGAGTACAATTTGGATGCCAAAAACTAACAATCCTGTAGAGAAAATACTGGCAAAAATTATCTGAGGGAAATTACCCTCACTCTGAACAAACTCGACATTGTCTAAGCTTTGAAAGGCTAGCGGTCCAACTTGGCTTGCGTAGGCTCTGCGTCACTTTGGAGCTGCCTGCCACACGTGCTGCCTGAATCGACTGCCAATCTAGTCGTCCTCCCTGCTGCTAACTAGGAAAATGCTTCTTCGACCCTATGGAAACTCTTCTCAGCCTTTGGAACTCCCTCTAGCAAAATCGAATTACTTACTTGAGGATTTGTGCTGCTTCCTGGAGAAAATCTCGGCCTCTCCACAAAGTACTCACCAAATCGGGAAAATATTCCTTCGGCCTCACACTGTCCCTACCCTATCTGTCTCGACTCTCTGCTTCCCTTTTGAAGCTCGAACTCTTCCGGCAACTGATTGCTGCTCTGAAAAATCGAACTCTTCAAGGAAATCGATTTCTAGTGTGTGTGTTCTCCATCTACTCATTGACTTCTCATAATCTTCTCTCACTAGATCGGGAAAATCTTCCTCCGGCCTCACACTGTCCCTACCCCTATTTGTCTCTGCTTCCCTTTTGAAGCTCGAACTCTTCCGGCAACTGATTGCTGCTCTCTGAAAAGTCGAACTCTTCAAGGAAATAGATTTCTAGTGTGTGTGTTCTCCATCTACTCATCGACTTCTTATAATCTTCTGTTGGACTTGTTACCACTCAAACTAGCAAGGGTTCTAGGAGGGAATCCTATAAAGAAACTACTAGGTCAAGGGGCAACAACGTAGCGATAGCCCACTATCACCTCAGCTAAGTTTTCCTGCTCTTTACAGACTTTCACCGATGGGAGGAGACCCGGTATAAGGGAATCACAAGAATGAATATGTCAATGAAAGGATGAAGGGTGATTCCGAAGGCCTATTCACAAGAGAGACTTAATTATATGGCTTTCTTGCTTGAAAAACAAGGTGATAAGCTCTCTAGGAAGGGCTAAGAGGATTCTTGAGGCTAGGGTTTGGGAACATAACTTGTCAAGATGGTTCCTATACCCGAAAATCCTTATGGAGAATTGGCCTTTATGTAATCTTTGTGAAATTAGAGTTGTAAAGTTGTAGGACCACACACGACCAAGTGGACACAAAATGAGGTCAAGGGTATGTAGTTGATTGACCAAGGACGGGCTTGACCTAAATTCTAATTAGGGTAGAGAACAGGATCAAAGGACACATTTTCTTTTGAGGATTGAATACAATGATCCAAATGAGGACACTAGCCAAGGGAAACCTAGGGTAAGAAATGGTACCTGAGCTAGGGCTTGTTATATCTCGGGATCTCACTGTCGGAATTACTTCAAATTTGGAGGGCCTCTAGACAAAACCCCAACAGACAAAACCCCAACACAATAGTGGACCAAAAATCAAGGTGTTTTGATGGCGACAATGGTATTTATTTGATGCCCTAGGTGACCTATTAGGGCTAGGCTTAGAAAAAGAGGAAGGAGGTGAGAAAGATTATCGTTTAAGTGACCACCAATGGATGGATCAATGCCTTGCCTTTGGGAGAGATGGAGTCAAGGTGAATTTGTGATATGGAGACAATTAACCTAATCAAGGAGGCCTTTAGGCAACTTCGCATGGCAATAAGGACATGAGAGCAGCTGCAATAAAGACATGAGAGCAGCTACACAAGGACTTTATACTTCAATGTGTAATGTTTGATGACTTATCAAGGTATATCAAAAAAAATACCTCTAGGAACATTCACCCTTTCATACACGACACATGCAATGATGCAATGCTTCAAAAGATCAAAATTTCCACAATTTCGCATCTAATAGCAGTGAATTTCAAACCTAGATGGCAAAAATCCAGCAACATTCATGTGACAAAGTAAATAACAAGAATAAACATGAGAACAATCACTTACATTTACAAATGAGTATATCCAATCATCAAATTATGCTAATAATGAAGCTCCAAGACCAAGAAGATAGAATCCAAACAACAAAATTCATCCATGAAACCAAACTCGTCCTCCAAAACAGAATGCGAAATTCTCCAAGTAGCTGCTAAACCCAAATCCAAGTGTTGATGAGAGAAATGAATCACCTCTCATCTATTCATACCATCTCTAATGAGTTCGATTTGCTTATTTGGCCTAATTAAGCCCCAAATAATAAAATAATGTGCAATAATAACACCCTTGGTGACAAGCCCACCAAAATAGCTCAATAACATAAAAACAAGCTTCCCAAGAGGGCAGAATAATCAAAATAATGAGTCGTTGGGCCTTTGAGGAGGCCTAATGAAGTCCAAAGTGTGCCATGGTGAGAAGATGGACTCCAAGACATAGTGGACAAGGGGCTAGCCCCTTGTTTTCCAAGCAAGTCACCGTGGTGGTTTCAAGTGGGTGTGGGGTCATAAGGACATCCTCATGGGTCTTCAAGTGGATAAAAAATGCATGTAAACCATTTGTAAGGGCTAGGATGATGGCATAAGCCCTCCCTTTGTCTCCTACAATGAGACACATCCTCATTTGGACCCTGAAACATTTGCCAAACGTATGGTACAAGTGTGGAGTCGACTGGGCATGGTGAACCAAGTGCATCATCCTCATCCAAAATGTGCAACACGAGCAATCAATGAGTGGTGTTGGGGATACATGAAGTACTCTCTGCTATGGTGGAGGCCGATGGCTCTCAACGCTCACCCTGCAAGTGTTAATGTGGCTCTCTAGAGGGCTAGGACCCTGTATAGGGAGACCAAGCCCCAAATGGAGACCCACCTGTAATCCTTCATAAGATTCAATGCGTCTCCTTGCCCTCCAATACAAAAAATCATCAGAATAATCAAGTAAAAGAGCTTACAAATCATAGAATCAATGGGACACTTCATGGTGGCATGTCCATCCATAGTAGGCTTTGGCATCCAAGTGTTGAAAAGTGTAACTAGTTTCGGTCTTCATAATGACATGTAAATAAGAAAAATAAAATTATTTTATTGACTTGCTTGATGGGTTTCATGAGCAAGGGATTTTGTTTTTGAGTCAAGACTCCCATTAAGAGTCTTTAGGATTTATTTGTCATATAGTCATAAAATGTTAGAGTCATTGTCATGTAATGAAGCCATGTTACGCTTTGTAAAAGGTCAATATTGTCTATGTAAAGTACCTTCCAAGACCTTGTCATCTATCCTCTTCAAGTCGGTCTACAACAATGAAGGAACATGCTAGAAGAAGTCGGCCTAACCTCCAATAGTCATGTCGGCCTAAATGGCATGAGAAGAAGTGTATATATAGCCTAACTTGCCCTCACTTGAACACACACATTTGATCAAGCAACTCGACTTGACTTCGATAAGCAGAAGTGTGAAGTAGAAGGAAAAACAAAAGTGCGAAGGAGGAGTCTAAGAGAAGTATGAAGAAAGAGGCTTCAAGGAAATGCGAAGAAGAGAGAAGAAGGTTTCTTCTGTGCAGTGCGAAGATAGGATTCTTTTGGGCAAGCGAAGGAGGATTCTATTGGGATTTGCAAAGGAGAGATTCTTCTAGGTATAGCGAAGGAGGTTTCTTTTGGGGCAACGGAGAGAAGAATTCTTCTGGGTGACCGAGATCTAGAGACCGAGTTTCTCTAGAGACCAGTGAAAGCCTAGAGACCAAGATTCTCTAGAGGAAGCCAAGTAGAAGTAGTGTAAAGTATAAAGGCCGAGTTTCTCTAGAAGGAGCCGAGGAGAGCAGTTCGAGATCAAGCAGAAAGTTGAGAAAGAAAGAGGTAGAGCATCAAGGTTAGTGACAAGGTTCTTGGGAAGATACTAGAGTCAAGGGTCTGTGTCATGGTCTTGGTACTTATCAATTGAAGATCTAGAAGAATAATTTTGATCGGGTTTTCCTCTCAAGAGGTGAGAGGTTTTGGCCCTGGCTGAGAAGCTTACAGACTGTGTCACTTGTCTTTTATTGTGCATATTGGTAATTGTCTTGATAAGAGAACACAATAATAACATAATGAAGAAAAGACTATAAGATGAGAAGTAAAAGTACATCACAAGCAATTATCAAGCAGATAAATCTTTTAACTCTGAATGCCCTAGATTTTTCAACATGGTATCGGAGCTAAGGTGCTAAAGTCAAAAGAAGGGCATCTAATCAAAGGGAGACTCAAGGATCGAGTTTCAAGAAAGGCATCAAAGCAAGTCGAAGGTTATCAAAGCAAAAGATCAAGAACTACATCGAAGAAATATACTCTAGCAAGAATCTTGAAATTATCTTCAAGAAGGAAGCAGGAAGAGAGACCAAAACCCTAGAAGCACTCCAAAAATCATTCATCACCAAAAGAGTGAAAGCTCTTCAAATCTATAGGAAGATTAGATCGAAAGACAATCTTCTGTCAAAGCAAGGATCTCATTTGAAAGGGATCATTTGAAGCAACAAGTTCGTCATCAAGTTGAAGATTCGATCTTCACAAGTAAGCACCTTTTATTATAATCAAATCTAGTAAAAATGTCATGTTTCAAGGAGAACCATAAGTTGGTTGGGATATCAAACTTCCTTGAATGGAAAATAAGAATAGACACAGTCCTTGAAGTAAATGAAGTCATTGATCATGTTCATGGAAAAGTCTCCAGGCCATCTGAAGAACAAGCATTATCTGAATGCATGGAAAGGGATCTAAAGGCTCAAAAGATTCTCAAGGAATCCATTAAAGGTCCTCTCCTTTCCTATGTATCCGCGCTCGAGACATCTAAAGAAATTTATGATAAGCCGGTAGAACTTTTCTCTGAAAGAACGATAGGAAAGACCATATGACTTAGATTTGATGTATATAAATTGGAAGTGTCAAAGGATGAAGGGATATCGTCATGTCTTTCAAAAACATCTCAAACAAAAGGTCAATTGCAGGATCTGGGAGAGATGACATCTGAGAAAGAAATGATCTCTGTTATTCTAAATGCACTAACTGATGAATAAGGTAATGTCATATCTACTAAGGAAGAGGACCCTATCCTATTCATCAAATTATGGTCTCTCTGCAAGGTAGAAGAAGACAAGATGAAAAAAGAAAGTAACAAAAGGTTAGATAAAAGGGAATAATTAGTGACAAGACGAAAAGGAAAATTTGGAAAGTTTGGCACTCCAAAGAAAAAGAAGAACATGGCTAAGAAAATATGCTATGGTTGTCAAAATCTTGGGCACTACAGAAAATACTGTCCTAAACGTAAGAGGGATAGGGAAGAAGACTATTCTACTAAGGAAGTGAAAGAACCTTAGACAAAGAAGCTTAATAAGGAAGAAGCGAAAAGATCTCTACTATGACTGAGATGATCTTCTTCAGTAGAAGCTACTTTCACCTGTAAGTTATAGATAAAATGCATCAAATTAGAAATAACACCATGATAGAAGCATTAGAAGAGCTCGTGGCATGGGAAGCAAAAAATATGTTTGGTACAAATTCTATTGATAACAAAGAATAGGAGCTCTCGAAAAATTTCATTGATACTTATAAGTAAAGGTCATCATCGACTGAGATCATCATACAATAGTCAATAATGAAACATTTGCCAGGTAAGGATATGAAATATCCTCAAGTTTTTTTGATAGAATCCTCATCAAAGGATTCATTGATCTGGAAAGGAAGCAAATGTTTCATCAGGAATTCCAACTCATGGGATTCAAGGGATGATGGTATGATGACATAATAGGAAAGTAGGTCCAAAGGATAAATTTATTTCGAATGAAGCTGCTACAAGAAGTCTAGATGACCGAAAGGAATATGAGGTATGTATGCTTACATAGATTATTATGAAAGTCATGTCAGATGGTTGCAGATAATATGGATCACTATTTCCATCTTGGGAAATATGATCAAGAGAAGGAAGGATCTCCTTTTCCGAAAGATTGCAGCAAAGCATAAGTCACACTAGATGAAATCAACATAATATGTTCTCATATAAATCATGAAGGAGCTGGGTACAATCAAGGAACTCTGATTGGAAGTTCCTGGGAATGAAGTGCGTGAGAAAAGAAAGGAAGAGAACATGAGATATGCAACAATGGTAGAAGGAATTCAACATCCGAGACCAAGAAGAGTTGACTGGAATGTCTCCCATAAAGATATGAATCTCTGATAGGAGTTGGAAAAAGATGAAGACCCTTGACAATGAATGTCTTTAGGAGATGTGTCAATCAGCATGCAGGATGCTGATGTCATGGTGAAAGATCATCACAAATGTAATTTTGCTAAGTGTTCATTGATTATTTTTGAACTAATATCTGGATGGGTTTATGTAGGACTGCCAAAATGAAATCTATGGATGACTTGCAAGTGGACCATATTGAAGGATGTAAGATCCTTCCGAAAAATATGGCATGGAAGCAGAATGACATGAAACAAAGCCAAATGGAAAATCTGATGGATCACTTTCTGATAAGGTGAGGACATGACTAACTCATGGATGAAAGTGATGGATGGTCTATGCCCTATGTAGAAGTTCCTAAAAGATGAAGACTCCTTGAAGAAGAAGAAACTCATGACGTCAAAGGAAGGAGCTCTTCAAGCAACGGATTGTTCTAGGATCTCTACATGAGGAGCTGCTGTAGGTCCCTAGTTAAGAGGGAGCCTGAAAAGAAGTTTCTTACTTGGAAGAATCTTGGAAAATTCCTAAGCAGGGAGCTTAGGTACATTCCTTTGTGATAGGAATGAGTACATTCCTTTATTGGAATATGTCCTCCTGGTTTGAAAAGGAGAGATAGACATGTCATTCTAGTCTTCACCTGGGGAGGCAAAATGGAGGATTGTGTAATCACTTGGCGTTCGATGCTCTTTGAGGATGAGAAAGGGCATCCAACAATAAGAGTAGTTGTGGAGGACCAATATTCTTTGTGGGACTGGGGAGTCCAAGATAAGAATAGTCCTCATGGAACATACCCTAAGAGAACCCAGGTGGGGTATGTTCCGAGAGAGACAATGATGAGGGTGTCTATAAATCATTGGTCTCGCTAGCATTGAGCTCAGGTCTCGTGGAGAGATGGAGCTGTTAGTCAAGGCCTTGCTATGTAACAATGCTAATTGATATGATGCTATACAAATGAGTTACAAATCCGAATTCTTCTTATTAGAAATTCTTCAGATTGAGAAAGTACAAGTACCACTATGAATACCTCCATAATTAAGAGGGAGTGTTGAAAAGTGTAACTAGGTTCGGTCTTCATAATGACATGTAAATATGATTTTGTGTAATGAGATGTAAATAAGAAAAATAAAATTATTTTAGTGACTTGCTTCATGGGTTTCATGAGCAAGGGATTTTGCTTTTGAGTCAAGTCTCCCATTGAGAGTCTTTAGGATTTATTTGTCATCTAGTCATAAAATTTTAAGTCATTGTCATGTAATGAAGTCATGTTACACTTTGTAAAAGGTCAATCTTGTCTATGTAAAGTATCCTCCAAGACCTTGTCACATATCCTCTTTAAGTCGGCCTACAACGATGAAGGAACATGCTAGAAGAAGTCGATCTAACCTCCAACAGTCATGTCGGCCTAAAGGACATGATAAGAAGTGTATATATAGCCTAACTCAGCCTCACTTGAACACACACATTCGATCAAGCAACTCGACTTGACTTCGATAAGCAGAAGTGCAAAGTAGAAGGAAAAACAAAAGTGCGAAGGAGTCTAAGAGAAGTACGAAGAAAGAGGCTTCAAGGAAGTGCGAAGAAGAGAGAAGAAGATTTCTTTTGGGTAGTGCGAAGATAGGATTCTTCTGGCAAGCGAGGGAGGATTCTTCTGGGATTTGCGAAGGAGAG
The DNA here is from genome assembly GCA_000404065.3 of Pinus taeda. NCBI lineage: Eukaryota > Viridiplantae > Streptophyta > Pinopsida > Pinales > Pinaceae > Pinus > Pinus taeda. The sequence goes on along the minus strand of APFE031541481.1, from coordinate 62,452 downwards.
ATTCTTCTGGGTATGGTGAAGGAGGTTTCTTCTGGGACAGCGGAGAGAAGAATTCTTCTGGGTGACTGAGATCTAGAGACCAAGTTTTTCTAGAGACCAGTGAAAGCCTAGAGACCAAGATTCTCTAGAGGAAGCCAAGTAGAAGTAGTGTAAAGTATAAAGACCAAGTTTCTCTAGGAGCCGAGGAGAGTAGTTCAAGATCAAGCAGAAAGCCGAGAAAGAAAGAGTTAGAGCATCAATGTTAGTGACAAGGTTCTTGGGAGGATACTAGAGTCAAGGGTTTGTGTCATGGTCTTGGTACTTATCAGTTGAAGATATAGAAGAATAATTTTTGATCGGGTTTTCCTCTTAAGAGGTGAGAGGTTTTTGGCCTTGGCTGAGAAGCCTACAGACTGTGTCACTTGTCTTTTATTGTGCATATTGGTAATTGTCTTGATGAAGAGAACACAGTAATAACATAATGAAGAAAAGACTATAAGAAGAGAAGTAAAAGTACATCACAAGCAATTATCAAGCAGATAAATCTTTTAACTCTGAATGCCCTAGATTTCTCAATACCAAGCTTAATAAGGGGGTTAACCAAGGATCTTGTTAAGTGGTTTCAACCTTTAAAGTGGGTGACATGCCCATGGTACACCCATCAAGTGGTAGGTGGCAAGTGATATAGTGATGGAATAGAGTGGGGATCAGGGAAATGCTCCAGACCACATGTCATGGTACAAGGGTAGCTATGATGAGGGAAGCCCACACTTGGGTATATGAATGTAGGAGGGAGCCAATCGTGGTACATTAGTTATTCCGGCCTTTGTTTTTCCACCCTTCTTCATATACCTTTTGCGTTTAATTGATAATTGCTCGATGTCTAGGGCATGAGAGCATGATGTGTAGGATATATAGCAATAGGTACCCCCTTTTAAGGTGGGGAATTACATTGCCCACCGGGGTTGGGATACTCATGGGTTCCTTTATGTGGAGGGGGCTCATCTAGGGCCCATAGGGACCATGGTGATGGCCATAAATAAGGGGTAGAGCTTATGTTTGGCTTTTGCCTACGTGTTGAATTTGTATGTCCTGGCCATCTTTTGCATTTTGTGGTACATTTCTTGTTGAGAGTGGCAAAATTATGCCTTTTCTTTTCTTTTTCGCTACATCAACGTTTGGGGCATCGTTCCAGGCTTGACCCAAAGTGTGGGCAAGGGGAGGGGGAGGCTAACATTATGTGGACCTAGCGGACCCATGTGGACCCGAATAGGAAAAATAATGAATGGGGTTAGAATGAGCGAAAGAGGGTATATGGTGTCGGGAAGCAGGACCACACAATCAAAATCAGGATTTCCCATGTGGTGTCAACCCTGAAGCTAATGGCTAGTAAAGGAGATCCCATGGGACTAGGATACAAGGTTAACCATCGAATCAGGCATAGGAGACAAGAGTAAAGACCTAGCCCACTCTTTCCACCGAATCCCCCCCACCAATCCATGCCCAAAAGTGTCCATGAAAAGTAAGGAAAGTTACTCAACTATACCAATGAAAAGCCATACCTTCGGGGTCGGGAGGTCCACCTTCAAACATACAATCACAACAGATGGGCGAGGAATCACATCGCTGACTCAAGTGGTGGCAATAATGGCACATTAAGCTATCTGGTGGTTGCAAGGGGTTGCTGGCTACCGGTTGAGGACCATCTGGGAGAAAAAAATCTCCTATGCATACTACCTATAGGTGGTGGGTAATAGGATACCGAACGGCCAAGATTAAATCTTATCGATGGCTAAGATTATTTCCCTATTGATCCGTGTGAGTTTCTAGATGATTCACACCTTATCTCAATTAATTTTGATTAATTATCAAGATCTCCTAAGTTTAGACTTAGGAAATATTAAAAAATAGGCTAATAATCTAATTGAGATACTTCTAAGTGGAATTTCCAAGAACGGTTTATGGGTTATGGAGAACTCCTGCGTTTTAGCCTCTACACAAAGTTTCGAGGCTAGAACATCTCCGATGCTACAAAAGCTAACACTCCCTCTTAGCGAGGAAGGTGTTTTGGTGCTGCATTACTGCTACAACACCGTGTCTTTGTATCACCCTCTGTCACGCTGCTGATGTCTGGCCACTATGACTATCTGCCATTGCCCACCAACCACTGTACAACTCTGATGCTACATATGTGCTGTTGGTGTACTGCTGCCAACTCTGCATCTGCACTGCACCTCCCTCTCATCTGTTGCCGCTGCTACTGCAACCACTACAACTGAGAAGCATCCTAAATACTGAATAAAATGTGTCTGCTACATCTGTTTCCTAAGTCCTGACTGCTACTAGCCATTGCACTGTCTACTGAAGAATCTGTGCTACTTCTGACTTTGCATTGTGCCAATCTGCACTTTGCCACTCTACACTGCTGCCAACACTGCACTGCGCTCTTTAGCACTTGATTGTTACTAGTCTGCAATTGTCACTCTGGAATCTGATTGCATCACTGACATTGATCCATCCTGCCACTGAATACTGTGGGCCCCTATAGCAAGGTAATGATCCATGAGGAGGACACCTCAATGGGCCCTGCCCATCTCAACAACTCTGGGACTATAGCTCCATATTGCCCTACCTCACTCCTGGAGGTATTGCCGCAAATATAGTGAAATCTTCCTCTAGCCTAGAGGACAATTTATCTATCTTTGCAGACGTTGCTGCCTGGTCTTGCTTCTTTTTTTTGTCCTTCTTTTTGAGAGGACACTGTGTACTGTAGTGGACAAGCTCACCACATCTGAAGCACTTGACTTTCGATAGGTCCTTTTCCTTCTTCTTTTCCCCTTGCCCTTGACTGGGACCCTTTGATGCTAGGGCCACATTCTCCCCTTCCTTCTCACCCTTCACAGCCTTGCTACTACTTTTGCTGACGGTGCTCTTTACTAGAGCCCGTTTCATCTCCTCCTGCTGTAGGTCGGACCACATCCTGTCCCACTGAGGCAATGTGTCTCTGCCCAACATACTTTGGACAAACAATTGCCCATTTGAGATACTGTTCAGTGCCAACCGTACAAGCTTTGTTGGTTGAGGTGCTTTTCCAACTGCAGAAAGTTGATATCGGACCTCCCGAATCCTGATGAGGAAGGGATATATGCCTTCACCTTTCTGCATCCTGATGCTTCTCAACTTCTCTTAGAGAAACATCTTCTACTGCTCGGAAGAACTCTGATATAGCTGGAAAGAGCATCCCACATCTCCTTGGTAGTTTTCTTGTCAGATATATGTGAGACTATATGATCTTGGACTCCTTTCAAGGTCATCTGCTTCGCCTTCGCCATTTCCTTCCTGTACTCCTTCAGGTGATTTGAATCCTGGGGTACTACTACCACATTGTCCTCATAGGCTTTTAGGCCATATTCATCTAGAAGGAAGGACATCCTAGCCTTACATATGACATAGTTAGAGGCTCCCGCCAACCTATCTTGATCTCTAAGTCTCGCTGTGGCCATCTCTAAATCTGGTCGAAAATCTCCCTCTTTCCCTCTACTCGGTTGCTAGATCTGCCACACGCACTCCCTTTTGGAGTGCGAAATTTTGCTTACAACTCCTACCAATCTGCAACAGGAAAATTGGATTTCTAAAACTCGAAATCCCTCGTGAGAAATTTCCTTCAATATGGCGCTGATTTTGCCTCTGCAAATCGCTGCAAAACCCTCTGCTCCTAAACAGGGAATCTGCTTAGCGAAAAATCTGAGTTGTTGCTGCTTCCTCCGCCTGCTGGAATCACTCAACTGGCAAGCTGAATTTTTCTGGCAACCTGCATTGAAAAATCGAACTTCCCCAAGCAATTCAATCTGCCTAGCTTAGGCTCTGGGCAACCTCCATAAATTTGTCTCACTGCTCCCTCTAAACAACAAATTTTTGCCTCCGCTTTTGAGCTTCCCTGTTTGATCAAAATCGCTCTGATACCATGTGAAAATTTCAAGTTTGAAATCCTATTGCAGCAGCTGGAATTAATTCTAATTGTTAATTAATTAACAATTTATTTGTTACGACAAATACCAAATAAATCACACTGCAACCTTCACAAATAAAATTGCGGAAAATAATAGCGGTGGAAATTGAGAAATATTCTAGCACACACTTAAAATTTGACACACTTATTTTTGGACAAAATTCTCGGGGAAAACCCAACTTGGGAAAACCAATGCAGCAGCTGAGGGTTTTTATTATTATGTAGCAGTGAAATTATCTGAGTACAATCTGGATGTCGAACACTGGCAATCTTGTAGAGAAAATATTGGCAAAAATTATTTGAGGGAAATTACCCTCACTCCAAACAAACCCAACACTATTTGAGCTCTGAAAGGCTAGCCGTCCAAATTGGCTTGTGTAAGCTTTGCATTAGTTTGGAGTTGCCTGCCACACGTGCTGCCTGAATCAACTGCTAATCTAGCTGTCCTGCTTGTTGTTGGCTAGGGAAATGCTTCTCTGGCCCTCTGGAAACTCTTCCTAGCTTGTGGAACTGAAAGCGTCTTCCCTTCTAGCAAAATCAAACTGGTCACTTAAGGGTTTGCGCAACCTCTTGAAGAAAATCTCGGCCTCTCTACAAAGTACTCGCCGGATCGGGGAAATCTTCCTCCGACCTCACTGTCCCTGCCCCTCTCTAGATTCGCTTCCCTTCATAAGCTCGAACTCTTCCAGAAACTGACTGTTCTCTAAAAAAGCAAACTCTCTAAGGAAATCGATCTCTAGTGTGTGTGTTCTCCATCTACCCATCAACTTCTTCTTGTAATCTTCTATTGGACGTCAAATGACCAAGATTAAATCTTAATCGATGACTAAGATTATTTCCCTGTCAATTTGTGTGAGTTTCTGGATGATTCGCACCTTTTTTTTCAGTAAGAAAAAAAAGCTGTATTATATTCATATAAGTTGAGAATATACATCATATGGTAGATGGTATGTGGGATCTCAAATAGCTCATGAAGAATCTTGTGATAAGACTTATAAGATCCCAGAAGCAAGACAATGGGATGATATAGCTCCCAATCAAAACAGTGTATGACAGAGTACAATCTCTAGACATTACAAAATATTTTAAGGATGTACTGTATTATAAAACCATCAGAATAAGAGAAGATGATAGTAATAAGATGGAACCAAGAGGAAAATATATTTACAGGATAAGCTACGTACCTAATATGGAGCATTCAACGTACCGGAAATGTGGAGAGAAATATGCCTGCTATGTACCAGGAAGGCGAAACTCTTGAATATTGTACTGAATTCCTCCAACAGTGATGTATACCTGCCAGTATGGACTTGAAGAGGAAATACCTTCTTTAGACAGAGCATTTGCTTCCATGTTGTAAGACCTTCCACTGTGTTGAATAGAGTAATCATGGTGAGCATGCCATATAGATAAAATTCTTTCCAGCCACCCCAAGAGATTGATATTCTGAATGTGATGAAGAGATTTCACATGATCAATGATCAGTTTGGAGTCACCAAAAATATGCAGACCCGGAATACCAAGGAAGTCACAAAAACATAGGAGACAAGCTAATGCCATAGTTTTCGCTTTGTTGTTCGATCCCTTGCCACCATTCCATATGATTTTGATACACTGATCCACGCATGGAGTAATAAAAACTCCGCAAGCACAAATTCCATTCGAGACAACCCCATCAAAGTATGCACGGGGAAGAATGGAAAGGTCCATAGAGAGACCTATATGATCCTTGGTAGGATGGTGATTCTGTGGATCCATGCTTGAAGGAAGGAGAGATATGATAGAATCTAAAATAAGAGCAAAAATCACCTTCCTATCTTGAAACAGAGCCCTATTTCTCCATTTCCATATGGACCAAATAGTGATCAAGGGGATAGGCCTCCCATCCGGTCTCATTTTGCTCCACCACTGATAAGCCTCTCTAATAGATGAGAATGATATCCTATTCAGCCTGAAAAGAGCAGCCACTGTTTTCCATATCTTAATAGCAAGAGGACAGACCTTATCTCAAGATGATTCGCACCTTATCTCAATTAATTATGATTAATTATCTAAATTTCTTAAGTTTAGACTTAGGAAATATTAAAAAATAGGCTAATAATCTAAATGAGATACTTCTAGGTGGAATTTCCACAAATGATTTCTGGGTTATGGAGTACTCCTGTGTTTTAGCCTTTCTACAAAGCCCTTCTGAAGCTCGAACTCTTCCGATAACTGATTGTTGCTCTCTGAAAAATCAAACTCTCCAAGGCAATCAATCTCTAGTGTGTGTGTTCTCCATCTACCCATCGACTTCTTCTTATAATGTTCTGTTGGACCTCCAACGACCAAGATTAAATCTTAATCGATGGCTAAGATTATTTCTCTTTCAAACCGTGTCAGTTTTTAGATCATTCACACCTTATCTCACTTAATTCTGATTAATTAACCAGATTTCCTAAGTTTAGACTGAGGAAATATTAAAAAATAGGCTAATAATCTAATTGAGATACTTCTAGGTGGAATTTCCAGTAACAATTTCGGGGTTATGGAGAACTCCTGTGTTTTAGCCTCTCCACAAAGTTTTGAGACTAGAACACCTCCGATGCTACAAAAACTAACTTTTTTGTGATAACATCCTTTCACAACTACTCCCTGCTTCTCTCTTCCATAATCTGCCACTGTAACATGGAAAAGAATACCAACTCACCATTATTGTTTTCATTCAATCTTAAACTACCCACCTAGACAATGGTTTTATTTTTGGAAATGCTGCTTATAATAGATTACAACTATCCTTCGGCTAAATTACCGCACTATGATGGGCGTATATATGTTTTCAAAATCACCTGGAGCTTGCCTTTGGCCTCATCGACCCCCAAACAAGGGGAGGTTGAATGTAGATCTTTGTGTTAATACAAGCCTGATCACCTTACTGCTTGCCATGAGACCACAGATCCATGGGCATATCAGAAAAAAATTATGGTCTTGTTGTCGGTAAATATGCTGGGAACTAATCCATGGAATATAAACATAAAATGCTTGAGGTCTTTTTCGGTACGAAAACTTTTTAATAAGGTTGTCATGAAACTTTGCCACTGAAAAGAATGAACATCACATTTTGTAGTCCACCATAGGAACCAATTGTAAGCTTTACCTTCTATGTTATTGGAAGCTATCATTATTGTTTCTCTTTCACCTATGAAAGAGAAACAAAATGGAAGGAATTTTTGAATCATATGGAAGGAATTTTTGAATCAAAGCTATGTTATTGGAAGCTATCATTATTCTGAGGGGTTTGATTAAAAAATTTCTTCCATTGTTGACCAAAATGACTGCTCCTCTATGGTCTCTGTTACCGCCGAAACTAGTAGGGGGCCTAGGAAGGGATCCTATAGGGCTCTTACTAGATCAATAGCAACAATTGAGCTTTAGCCCACTGTCACCTCAGCTAAGGCTCTCGATGGGAGGAGACTCGGTATATTGGGAATCATCTATGAAGAGTACATTAATGAAATGGATAGGAAGTGATTCCAATGACCCTTTCCTAGGACAAACTCAAAATTAGGGCTTGCTTGCTTTGTAAGCAAGTTGTAGGGTTCTCTAGGAGGGTTGATGAGGATTTGAGGACTAGGTTTAGGGAATATGAGTTGCAAAGGAGCTTCCTAACCCTCAAAATCGTTATGGAACTTGGTTTCCCAAGTGGTCTTTGGGGAACTAACTTTGATAGGAAATGGGACCACACTGGACCAAGTGGATTTGAGGTTAGTTCAAGGGGATAGGATTTAGCAACCAATGATATTCTTGACCTAATCAGGGAGGAGAAAGAGATCAAAGAATAAATTTTGATTGAAAGGTAATGCAAGGATCCTAATGAGGTTACTAGCCTAAGGAAACCAATGGCAAAATTCAATCTCGAGGCTAGGGCTTGAGATATCTTAAAATCCCACTGTTAGAATCTCTTCAAAATTGGAGGGTACCTAGGAGACACATCAGTGCAATAGGAGCCAAGAGATCGAATTTTTTTGATAGGTGGGTTGCAAGAAATTTGATGCCCTAGGTGACCCAATGGGGCTAGACCTAGAAAAGAGAGGAAGAGGGGAAAAGTTTAGGGTTTTAGTGTGATCACCTATGATGGACTAGTGCCTAATCCTTTGGGAGTTTTGAGTCAAGAATGATTATGAAATTGGATTTGATTTTCTAGGTCAAGGCGGCCTTAAAGACATCTTCGCTTAACATTAGGGCAAAAGAAAAGCAACTTCAAAGACTTAACTCTTCGTTTTGCAAAATAGATGGCTTATCAAGATGAATTTTAACAATGAAATATCCCTAGGAACATTCATTTATTATACATGGCCCATACATGAAGCAACACTTTCTAGAAACAAAATTTCCACAACTTCGCATAAATGGATGTCGTAAATTAGCCCTAGTATAGTGAAACCCTGGCAACAATGTATGTGACAAAATAGAATTTAAATTGCACTTACATGCATAAAAATATATCCAACCATCAAAACTTTGCCAATCAAGAAGCTCCAAGACAAGAGAAAGTGATCCAAACATCAAAATTCATTCCATGCTCCAAAATTTCGTCCTCCAAGAAGGATAGTGAAGTTCTCTTAAGAGATACAAGTCCAAACCAGGTGATGATGCTAAAATGAAATCACATCACTTGTATTTATACATGTCCAAATGAATTCGATTTGCCTAATGAGGCCTAATTGAGCCCCTAAAATAAAATAATGTACAAGATAACTAACTTTTGGTGACAAGCCCACCAAACTAGCTCAAAATCAAAAGAATAAGGCTCTCAAGAGGTCGAATGGTCAATAATGCATGTCGTTGGGCCTTGAAGGAGGCCTAATGAAATCCATAGGTGCCATAATGTGAAACATGACTCCCAAAAGCAGTGGACAAGGGGGTGACCCCTTGTTCTCCAATTAGTAAATCTGTGGTGTTCCCAAGTGGGTGAGGGGGCACACAAGTGTCCTCATGGGTCTCCAAACAAAATCGAAGATGCCTGTAGACCATCTGCAAGGGATCGTATGATAGTTTAAATGATGCTACATCATCATACAAGTCCTGGCTCATCTGCCAAGTGCATAATGTAATTGTGGGGCCGACTGGACATGGTGATCCAAGTCCATCTTCTTCGTCCAATAGGTGAACCATAAGCGATCTTTGAATGACTCTAGGGATCCATGGAATGGTATCTACTGTTGTGGAGGCCCATGACTATCTATACACACCCTACATGTGCCATTGTAGCCCTCTAGAGGGTTAGGACCCCGTATAGGGAGACCAAATCCTAAACGGAGGCCATCTGAAATCCTGCATAAGATCCCATGCGTCCCGTACCTTCCAGCATATCAAGTCATTAAAGCAATCAAGTAAAAGAATTTACAAACCATGGAAAACAAGTGGGCACTTCATAATGCCATGCCCTTCCATAATGGGCTTTGGTATGTGCTAATGTCTCCAAGCTCCAAGGGGGGTTAACCAATCATCTTATTAGGTGGTTTCTGCTTCTAAAGGTGGTGATATGTTCATGGTACATCCTTCAAATGGTGGTGGCATGTGATACAATGATGGACAAAGAAAGGGGTGAAGGGGAACAACTTGGGTCACATGCCATGGCACAAGGGCAACTAATAAAAGGGAAGCCCACACTTGGGTAAATAATGTGTAGGAGGGAGCAATCGTGGAACATGAGTTACCTCGGCCTGCTTTTTCCACCCTTCATCAAATGCCTTTTTCCTTTTGAGATTTTCTTTAGTTAACTGCTCGAGGCTCAAAGGAATAAGAGCATGATGTGCAAAGTATAGCGGTGGATACCCCCTTTTAAGGTGGGGTAGTTCATCGCCCACAAGGGGTTGGGACAATCATGGGTTCCTGAATGATAAGGGAGACTCATCTAAGGCCTCTAGGAACTGGGGTGATGGCCATGGAAAGGGTAGAGCTCATGTAATGGCTTTTGCCCATGTGCTAAATGTGTTTGTCCCAACCATATTTTGTATTTTGTGGTACGATTTCCTATTGACTGTAGCCAATTATGCTTTTTCTTTTCTTTTTAGTTGCATCAATCTTCGGGGCATCGTTCCAAGCCCAACCCAAGATGTGGGCAAGGGGAGGGAGGTGGCTGACCCTATGTGGACCGAGGAGAGGAATGTGGACCCAAGTGGGAGAAGTGATGAAAGGGATTATAATGAGCAGAAGGGGAGTGATATATGTGAATTGCGGAGCGGGACTACACATCCAAAATCAAGGTTTCCCATGTAATACCATCTAACCCAAAGGCCAATAAAAGAGATCCCATGGCACTAGGGTTCAAGGTTAACATCTCAAAAGAGACCTAGGGGACAAGAGTACAAACCTAGTCCACTCTTTCTACCGAATCCCCCAATTATTCCATGCCCAAGAGTTTACTTGATAAGTAAACTAAAATACTGAATTACCAAATGACAAGGCATACCTTTAGGCTTGGGAGGCTCACCTTCAAACATACTTAATGACAGATGGGTGAGGGACCACATGGCTGGCTCAGGTGACAGAGAAATGGCACAACGAGCTAGTTGGTGGCTGCAAAGGGCTGTCGGCTACCGACTAAGGACCATCATGGAGAAAATTTTCTCGCAGGGATATCACCCACAAAGTGGTGGGTAACAGTCCCTACCATTATATTTCGGCAATTTCTTCTTAATTCATTGATAATCTCTATCCTGAACTGTTGTGTGATACGATTGCTGGAAACTACTTCAGGTGCTTCTTGATTTCCTTGTTCACTTGTATTTTTTGATTGTGGACTTGATGTCGACGTTTGAGAGACTAAGATTTCTGCTAATAATGCATCTATCTTCTCGGTTAACTACTCATTTTGCTCGCCATGGTCGTTAATTGTTCTTGTAGTTTCATCCTTGTTGTCGTTCCTCATTCTTAATGCAATTTTCCATCGATCTTCTGATTTTGCTATTAGATTATCAATTTTGCCTCCCTTTTCTATTAGTTTATTAATTTTCTCTATTAACTCTTTGTCCTTCACGCCACTCTTTTTGCCCCTTTTCAACATTGCCAAGATACTGATTGCTGGAAAAAAATACTTAAGGTGCTTCTTGATGTCCTTGTTCACTTGTATTTTTTGATTGTGGACTTGATGTCGACGTTTGTGAGACTAAGGTTTCTGCTAATAATGCATCTATCTTCTCGGTTAACTACTCATTTTGCTCACCATGGTAGTTAATTGTTCTTGTAGTTTCGTCCTTGTTGTCGTTCCTCATTCTTAATGCAATTTTCCATTGATCTTCTGATTTTGCTATTAGATTATCAATTTTGCCTCCCTTTTCTACTAGTTTATTAATTTTCTCTATTAACTCTTTGTCCTTCACTCCACTCTGTTTGCCCCTTTTCAACGTTGCCAAGACGATGTCTTAGACTCTTACACTATTGACCTCATTTCTGTATCGATTAATGTCTGCAAGTATTTGTTTGTTATGAACTTTCCTTGCAGACCTCACTTCCTCTTTTTCTGTTTTATTTTCTGTTATATATATAGATATATAGTATTTTATGAAGTGTACTTTATAATACTTACTAAGTAAATATTATAAAGTAACCTTTTAATTTTTTTTGGCCTTAGCATAATTAATTAAAAAAATCTATACTTCATATCCGCACGGTGTGGGTGAAGAGGTGGCATTAAAGGGCACGAGATATAGTATGGTGGGGGACAGTGCGGGGATAGGAGAACATAGTGGCAGGGACGATGCAGAGAGGCATGAGATGGGCGACTGGACGATGTGGCCACGGGACAGACAGGACAATGGCAACGGCTGCGACTACTACAGGATTGGTGGTGGCGACGACTCCGACTACTACAGGGTGGTGGTGGAAATTTGCTACAGGGTTGGGTGGTGGCTGCTACAATGTCGGGTGTCAAGGGTGGGACAGTGCGGATACTAGGAACATGGTATGTATGACGCTTGTACAGAACTCTGGGCAGTGAACAGAATTGGCAGCTTGTATAAACAACAGATAGGATTGGTGGCTCTATTACCAATGTTACAAGAACACTTGTAGATATGAATTGATAATAATTATTATTTAATAAGATGAATGAATATGATTTACAATGTCACTTGGACGGTGTGCTATATAGCATTGCCTGGTCACAAGTGAGGGGGTATGGTATACACTCTTTGCTAATTAATTTTTATTATCTATTTTTATTTGTAAATTTTTATTATTTATTATTTTTATTTGTAACAAATTTACATGTTCCCACCCGTTCTACAAACAAGTACATATACCCCTTTGTGTAAAGGAAACTAAAGGGTTCATTTGGCATCAGACACATTGGTATATGACTGGCAATTCATATTCAGAGAGGACAGGGATGTCTAATTTGAGATTTGTTTTGAAAGATGCATCATGCTTTGATATACTTCTGCATCAGAGTGAAATTTCACATAGCTCTTACAATTAAAAACAACCTTTGAGAGTTTCTTGTGATAATTGTCTGGCTGCTAAGGTAACCTATGACATAACAGTAGATTGACTCTTTTTATTCTCAAAAGACTCTTGGTTTTTGTAACATAGTCAATTGGGAAAAATATGTGTATTTGGTGAAAAAGATGTGTATTTGGTGATCCACTGCAGTGCATAATGAAACTCACATTGTCAGTTGGGGACTGCGGATATTCAGCACCTGACAGAGGAGCATTATCTTCAAGAGATGCAAATTTTGGGTGCATCGTCATTAAGATTGAGACATTTACTTTCTAGCTGCACATCTAATATCTCCCTTACTAGATTAACCTTATCTGTTTATTTTATTTTATTTTGACAATTAACCTCATCTGTTAACTTGTGCTTGTGAAAGTTTAGGGAGAATATGAGGTCTCAGGAGTTGTATTTATGGGCCTAATTTTATGAATGTAACATCAGAAATTGAGTTCAGACTTTGTGGTGAAATATTTGAATACAATATGGTTACACTGTTTTATGTAAATATGATCCTTGTCTGTATTTTTTTTAAAGTTAAACTAATTGCTGAAATGGTATTATCCAGCATTTGCTCATCACAAGATTTTGGTCCATTAATTATTGACATTGCTTGTGGTTTTGCAGCCTGATACATTTTTAAAAGTACGACCCCGTTGTGAAGCACCTAGGCGTGATATGCTGTATCCAATGAATTACATGCCATGTCGATTTGTGCGAATTTCCTGCTTGCGGGGGAATCCAATTGCTATTTTTTTTGTTCAGGTAAGATCTTGATATTAAATATCCAATGGACAATTCTTTGCTTTCACGAGGGATGTTAGATCCTTGAGATACACCATTCTTTGCAGAACTCATTGCGCTAATAAAAGTTTGTGGATTTTCTTAGACTCAACTGTACTGTTGTTGACCTTGGCCTATGCTAGAATATCTAAATTATAGAATGCGTTTCTATTAAGAAACATTTCTCTTATTCCTCTTTAAGTATGTAAATTAATTTTTATCAATGAATGATTGGAGATAACATAAAGGTGTACTAAGTAGTTTCAGAAATTTAAAGCTTTTCCCCTTGTTTGTAAACCGACAATTTTCAAATTACGATACGATGTTTTTTTACAGTTGAGTGTAAAGTACTGGAGGATTTAAGAAATATGGAAATATCACCTTGAAGCTGTTTCAAGCATTTCTTTTCAAGGGTAGGTTTAAATATGACTGCTGAAAAAATTGTTCATGCTTTCATAGGGTAAAACATATTCTTATTGCTGCAAATTAGCCTTGTATTTGCTGTTGATTTAATGTAACACCATGTTGAGATAAGATAAGATAAGATAATTATATTTATGTCCAACTAATGACCACAAAGTAGGTCAAAGGGACTGTTGAGTACACTGATGTATATACAAAGCGAGAGAAACAACGGTCTCCTATAAAAGATATAATGCGTGAAGTAAATCAACATTTGGCCCTAGCGGAGAAGATCCAGGAGCTAATAGGTTTGAGGATCAGATCCATCTTTCCTAACATCCGAGGCTGAATGAATAACACTGAAGAAACTCAACAAAGTCTGTTGGCCCGATGAAGAGCCGATGGCAAGTGCAGATTGTCCACTAAATCGTTTCTTGGGGGGTTCGCACGCTGCTGAATGTTGGAGGACCTAGTCTGTCTCCCAGAAACAGGTCTGAGACGGAACTGCTGCTGAGATCTCGTTTGGCAGGGTGAGGTCCCATGGATCCTCACTGATCTGGAGTCTGGATACGTACTGGTATCAATCGATCTCTTGGTGCCTTTGTCTAAAGGTAGTACCTTGAAAAATGTTGTGATCCTCTGTGTGGGGTCTAGTCTAATGGGAGGCTGAAGAATATGCGATTGGAACTTGAGAGCCTCCTGCATATATAGGGCCAAATATCTTTGGTCGAGATACTTGAAAAAGTTGACGAGGGTCCGAGAATCTCTGAGCAAGCAATGAAACCTTCCTCTAATCTCGTAGTAGACAGGGCATCCGAGAATGAAGTGCACCGGTCTCCACTTCCTGTATATGACATAGCTGGCAGAGTTTGTCTGGTCTATCCACCTAGTGGTCTGTCTCTACCCGAAGTTTATGAGAACCTACTCTGAACTGGCCTAGAGGAATGCGAAGAGCATGCATCCAGTGGTGAGACATATACTGGGGTCGAACAATGAGTCTGTCTTTCAACTCCAGGAAGTGCTCAGCGTAGAAGGTCATCTTTGGGCGCAACCCTCTCGAAGGGTTAACCTAGGTGACTTGGATGAACCGCTTGTAGATGTCGTCCCTGATAATCTTGTTTAGCTCTTGTCTAGTAGGTAAAAGGTGACCAAGAGTATCTAAGAAATATCAGAAAGGAGGGAGACGATCCAACTGAATTCCCACTGACTCTAAGAGATTTGAAACTCCTGTAAACCAACATTTGGCTCAGCTTGAGGGATTAGAACAGGCAATAGTCTCAGAAGAGAAATATGCCAAGTAAGGATATCAGTGCCTACTCTTTATTGAGTCTGCAAAACCCTGGACATGATGCAAGAATGAAACCAATTTGAAAACAATCTCAAGCCAAAAGGGTTGAGCTCCAAACTCTACAAGGATGATGTGCTACAACATTGTTAGTTTGCACTTAATGATGCAACGAAGAAGAAGAAGAAAAATCAATGCTAGTAGAATTAGGGTTAGATTTCTCTTTCTTGATGATTACTTGTGAATTATGTTGGCTTCCTTCACTTATTTGTTGTATTATCTTTTATCAAGCAATTACCAAATAATGTGTGCATGAAGATCACAAAAACACAAGACACAAGATGTAGGCACTCTACCAGGGCAAAACCCTTATCTAGGGGAAAACCTAGTCAAAAGCTCTTCCTCCAATAGTTTTCCTTGAGACTCATCAACCTAGACACAAACCTCCACCACACCAAGCCAACCTCTCCTTGTTCGATCCAACCTTCGACCTAGTAGCAGCAACACTTCGACTCCAACAACTTCGTCTTGGCAGCTTCTGGCATCAGTGGCAGCTTCGATTTTGATAAGGAGACTTCAATCTCTCAAATTAGCCCACACGAGAGAGACAGAGAAAGATCCAAACTTTGATTTTGTCCTTCCCTTCCTTCTTGACCAAACTTGCACTCCTTTTAGCCTCCTTCTTCACCTTCGTACTTTTCCCGTCTTCCAGCTTCAGATATCGAACTATGTGTGAGAGAGTGAGATGCTCAAAATGAAGTCGAACTGCCTTGTATATATAGCATTACAATGAGGTTGAATTGCCTTCCTTGAGGCCGACTTGATCTTCTTGAGGCCCACTGGGTGTGGAGGTTACATAATTCATTTTTGACTAAAAAATAATTCTTTTTACATTGTTCGAAAGCCCAAGAAGGGTCTCATAAAATATACAATGACTCTAATGACTCTTTATTAATCCTATGAGTCCACAATGGGGACTTTGACTAATAAAATGATGACCCAAGCATGAAACCCATGCTTTAATAAGTTATTGTAACAATAATAAAAATACTTTTGACAAATACATTTAATGAGGAACGAACCTAGTTACATTTTTCAACACTCCCTGTTACATTTTTCAACACTCCCTATTACATTTTTCAACACTCCCTCTTAACTAGGGGGGTATTCATAACAAGTATGAGGAAGATCTCAAACTATATGAACTATGAAGAGTTTAGGCACCGCAATACCATGGACTAGATTCCTGACCAGGGCGATCTATCCAAAGTCTCTCAACAATTTAGGCACCACAATGCAACAAATAATAAAAATTCTTTTGACAAATACATTTAATGAAGACTGAACCTAGTTGCATTTTTCAACACTCCCTCTTAATTAGGGGGGTATTCATAACAAGTATAAGGAAGATCCCAAACTATATGAACTATGAAGAGTTTAGGAACCGCAATACCATGGACTAGATTTCTGACCAGGCGATCTATCCAAAGTCTCTCAACAATTTAGGCACCACAATGCAACAAACTAGATTCCTGGCCAAGGCAATATATCCAAGTGGGACTAAGATGGACTAAAGCTTTCAGCCTCTCTAGGTATCATCAGGGTTACTTGCTAACCATAAACCCAGGGATCTAGGTGTGTATATGAGGTCAGGAGCTCCATGATCAATGCCACCCTCCCTACTTTGGGAACTAGACATCAACACATAGTGCCGACCAAATGTCTTCCCAGGCAATGTGTCTCACGCAGAAGGCCTCCACACCTCTTCCAAACTTTTATCATCATAAAAAAAATCAACAATATCAACTAAAGCAAGCATGCTTCTATGATATTCAAACTTCTTATTAGGAAGAGTCTTTGTTAGTGTATTAGCTACCTAATCGTCTGTCGGGACATACTGTAGCTTCATGATCCCATCCTGCACCAAGTTCCTAATATAGTGGAACTTATTGTTGATATGCTTTGTCCTAGGATGAAACACGGGATCCCCAGACATCATGATACAACTTTGACTATCAAAATTAATCACAATAGGATCCAGAGGCTTCTCGAACAAATCTGTCAGAAGCTTCCTCAACCATACAACCTCCTTTCCTACTTCACATGCAATCATGTATTTTGCTTCAACACTACTCAAAGTAACGAGATCTTGCTTTCTACTCATCCATGAGATGATGGGCAGATCCCAAACTAAAGGATCCACTTGTAGTGGTTCTTCCATTGGTCTCACTGCCACCCCAATCAGAATCTGTGAAGCTAATCAACTTGACTCCTTGCTATTGTACTTTAGGCAGTGATGTATCGTGCCACAAAGATATCTTAATATATGCTTGGCAGCTATCCAGTGATCATGACGAGGCTCCAACTGAAATTGATTGAGGATGTTTACAACAAAGCATATATCTGGCCTAATATTTACCAGATACATCAGAGATCCACGAGACTTGAGTCGAAGCTCCTCAAATTCTTGAGATTGGTGATCATAAGAGTAGTCACGGGCTATCCCAAATTTCCTCAACAACTTGATGGTATACTTTCTTTGCCCCAAATATATCTCCCTAGGATTTTGCCATACTTCCAAACCTAGGTAATAGTGCATCAATCTTAGATCCTTCATCTAAAATTCAACTGCCAACATCTTCTTGCATTCTTGTATTCTTCTCTCCACACCTGTAATGAATAGATCATCCACATACAATAGAATAATGACTAGCTCATTATTCACAACCTTGATGTAGAGATTTGGATCAACATAACTCTTCACAAACCCAATTCTTAGAAGGCATACATCCATTCTTGCATAGCATGCCCTAGGAGCTTGCTTCAAACCATATAGGGCCTTCTTGAGTCTACAAACACGCGTTTCTTTGCCATTTACTGCAAAGCCTTTGGGTTGCACAATGTACACTTCCTCATCGATGGTCCCATTCAGAAATGTTGTCTTCACGTCCATTTGATGGATATTCCATTCCATTGTAGTAGCTAATGAAACCAAAGATCTAATGGGAGTATACCTTGCAATGGGTGCAAAGGTTTCTTCATAATCTATGCCTTCCTTATGAGAGAAACCCCTTGCAACAATTCTGACCTTGTATTTATCTATACTTCCATCAACAACGTGTTTGATCTTGTAGATCAAATTTGAGGTGACAACCGATTTGTCACTAGGTCTAGGAACGATTTCCCAAACCCCATTCTTCATGATGGATTGATATTCTTCCTGCGTAGCTTTCTTCCATACTTCTTGATGAGCAACTTATTCAAATGTAGATGGTTATGCTTCAATTAGTCTTGTCATATATGCAGCATATCCAAAATATCTCTTCAGCCTTTTGCTTTCTTTGAAGGTTCCTTTCGCAGCTCCATGCCCTTCAACCTCTTCAAGAGTAGATTTTAACCAATTTGGCCTCTTCCTTGTGTTCAGTATGGCCATAGGTTGAATAGGCTCACTTGGTCCTTCTTGTTCTTGAATTGTAGAAGGGTTGTTAGGTTGTACTTCTTCTTCAAATATAGCTAGATCTTCGTCATTGGAATCAATAGGAATATCCTTTGATCTTTTGTAAGCTTGATTTTCATCAAATATAACGTCCTTGCTTACTTCAATGTGTCTCCCTTCCTTAATGTAGATTCTATATGTTGATTTTTGGTAGCATCGGATGTGCTTTAGCCATGAAAATTGGTGGAGAGGTTAAGGCACATGAGATCTCCAAGACCCAGAAATTGTTTGGGGAAATTCGACCCGGATGGTGAGATATTAAAATAATTAATATTTTTAATGAGACCCTAAGTCTAAACTTAGGAAACTTAAAATATTAATGTGTATTAATATAAGATGGGTGAGAAAGTTCTAAATGACGAGGTTCAAGCCGAATCTAATTTTAGCCGTTGATTAGGGACTAAATTTCGGCCGTTGAATCGTCAACATGAAAAGTATAAGAGGAGGCTTGAGGGTCAGTTGGAGAGACACTAAGTTGATCAGTCAGTTCGATTTTCTGGAGCGGGGTTTGCTGAGAGATTCGAACAAGTGATCTGGTGCAGCGAGGGGTAGTTCGACACGAGGCCGAGAATACATAGCAGAGAGGCAGAGATAGTGCGAGAGAGACAACGCAGAGCTTGGAGAGGTTGACGCAGAGGCAACTGGGAGCTACGTAGAGGCTGAAGAGGCCAGCTTGGGTGATGCAGAGGGTTTGAGGGCTGACGCAGAGAGCCAAGGGGATGACGCAAGGGCTTCAATAGCTGCGCAGAGGCTAGTAGAGTTGACGCATGGCCAAGAGGCAGCGTTGGGAGAATTTTCGTGGGTTAGACTGAGTGCTGGTGAGCTTGGAAGGGTGACACAGAGCAGTAGAGAAGCTTGGAGCAACTTTCGCTGTCCAGCTAAGGAGCTGCAATTGTTGCTGTGGGATCGTTCATCCGGTGATTGATCAGTTGGAATATCTATTTCTGAGAACAGGTACTACTACCGAGGGCATTCTCTGTTGGGTGAGCCATTTCTGACACCCTAGATGTATTCAAAAATTGCATAATAATAAAACCCTCGTATCTGTTGCTCCGGTTTTCCCACACTTGGTTTTTCCGGGGACGATTGTCCAAAAAAATAATGATGCCCCTTGGGTGTTTGTCTCAGTTATTTCAGTTGCTGATCTGTATATGTGTTAAGGCTGCATTTGTGTTTATTTTCACTATTTATATTTATAAATAACTTGTTAATGAAAATAACAAGTAGGAGAAAATAAACCAGATAATGCAGTAGGGATTTCTGATGTGTCAGACTTAGAAATTTCAACACTATATGCCTTTGAGGAGAGACTATAGCCAACGAAGATCCCTGTAATGCTTGGAGAATCTAACTTCTTTCGCTTGTCCTTTGCAATGTGGATGTAGGGAGGACTCCCAAAGATTCGAAGATGGTCCACACTTGGCTTCTTCCCTATGAATGCTTCCTTGGGTGTCATATTTTCAAGAATTCTATGCAGACTTCTATTTTGAATATATACGACTATCATTGCAGCTTCTGCCCATAGAAACTTTGGTAGGTCTTGATCAAGGAGCATTGTTCGTACACCTTTAATTGTCATATTCTTTCTTTCAGCCACTCCATTTTGTTCGGGATAGTAGGGAACAATAAGCTCCCTCTTAATTCCTGCTTCTTTACGGTATGCAACCAATTCTTTAGGAGTGTATTTCCCACCATTGTTGGATCTCAAAGTCTTTATTTTTCTTTCGGTTAAGGTTTCCACTTCACATCTAAACTCTTTGAATTTCTCAAATACTTCATCCTTTTTCTTGAGAAGGTAGAGCCATCTCTTTCTAGAGTGATCATTAATAAATGTTACATAATAAAGATGACCTCCAAGTGATTTGTTAGACATGGGCCCACACACATCAGAATGTATGAGGTCTAATATTTCTTTAGACCTTGTTTCACTCTTTGAAAATGGTTTTCTTGTATGTTTTCCCAAAGAGCATCCCTTGCAAACTCCTTCACGATCTTTGATATCGTGGATGCCATGAATTAGATGTTTAAGAGTGGTAATGACCTTGTAGTGAAGATGACCATATCTTCTATGCCATAGCTCAATAGGAGTGATTTCCATATGAACTAGGGCTTGAGGAGGTGGAGTAATGACTCTATACAAGCTTCCTTCACGAACTCCAATGACCCTAGCTTTATCAATACTTGAATCTTTTCCCCAAACCAAGACTTTTCCATCAGTGAAAGAAACTCTATCCCCGTTATCTTCTAAGCAAGAAATTGAAGGCAAATTCTTTTTCAAACCTAGATCATATAGTATGTTGTTGAGATGTAGTTTTTCTCCATTCTCCAACTTCAAAGATGTTGATCCCAAGCCTCTAACAACATAGCTTTTGTTGTCTCCCAATTCCATTGCATGGGAAGATGGTTCCTTTGATAGAGTTTGTAGTTGTTTACTTTCCCCTGGTGTATGCCTTGATGCTCCACTGTCAATGATCCATGCATTATCATCATTAAGTGATCCTATAAGTACAACTAAGAATCCTTGACTTTTGACCTTCTTGAATAAGTAGTAGACAATCTTCTTGATCCATCTTCTTGTAGAGTTAAATCCCATTTTTATCATAGGGGGAGTAATCATTTTCTTCAAGCCAATGAAGTGATCTTCAATCTTCTTCGACCTCAACTCAATACCATGTTGAGAAATCAATGCTAGTAGAATTAGGGTTAGATTTCTCTTTCTTGATGATTACTTTTGAATTAAAGACACAAGATGTAGGTATTCTGCCAGGGCAAAACCCCTATCTAGGGGAAAACCCAGTAAAAATCTCTTCCTTCAATAGTTTTTCTTGAGACCCTTCAACCTAGACACAAACCTTCTCCATACCAAGCCAACCTCTCCTTCGATCCAACCTTCGACCTAGTAGCAGCAACACTTCGACTCTAGCAACTTCCGGCATCAGTAGCAACTTCGATTTTGACGAGGAGACTTTGATCTCCCAAATTAGCTCACATGAGAGAGAGAGAGAGAGAGAGAGAGAGAGAGAGAGATCCCAAAACTTCGATTTTGTACTTCCCTTCCTTCTTGACCAAACTCGCTCTCCTTTTAGCCTCCTTCACCTTCACACTTTTCCCAACTTCCAGCTTCAGATATTGAATTGTGTGAGAGAATGAGATGCTCCAAATGAATTCGAACTACCTTGTATGTATAGCCTTCCAATGAGGTTGAATTGCCTTCCTTGAGGCCGACTTGGTGTGGAGGTTACATAATTCATTTTTGACTCAAAAATAATTCTTTTTACATCGTTCGAAAGCCCAAGAAGGGTCTCGTAAAATATACAACGACTCTAATGCCTCTTTATTAATCCTAGGAGTAAACAATGGGGACTTGACTAATAAAATGATGACTCAAGCATGAAACCCATGCTTTAATAAGTCATTGTAACAATAATAAAAATTCTTTTGACAAATACATTTTATGAAGACTGAACGCAGTTACATTTTTCAACACATCAAAAGGTCTTTTACTAGGTTTGGTGTCTTAGCATGTGGAATAGATGTCCTTTTTGGGTGGTTGTTCATGAGGAACAACTAATATATTTCCTTCCTAAGTTTTACTTAGGAAAAGTACATTGATTAATTTAAGTGATTAATGTAGACTTGGGCTATTGTTTTTTTTTGGTATCCCAGAGGAACCCAACAACCCACCTCACACGTAACTACTAGTAAATCTCTGAGGGTCTATGGCTTGTCCTCCTCTCTGTAAACTGGGACACAACTAGGGGGATTTGAACCTTGGATCTCTCAGTTTTCACATTACTTCAATCACCAATTGAGCTGCCCCCTTGGGACAAATCACGCTAATGTTTTATCTAAGGATAAATAATTAATTATTTAAATGACTTAGGGATTTAGCCTTGAAAAATTATAAAGGACCCTAAGGAGAGGATGAAGATATAGACCCATGGTATTACACCCTTTGGAAAAGTATAAGTACAAGAGTGAGTGATGTAGTTTGGGGTTGAGCAATTGAGAGAGAGTGTTTTTCAAGAGCAGTGTGACTTGACTGAAGAGAGGCAGGAAGTTTGCCGAGTGAAGGTCGAATGGAGCCAGGGGGAGGAAAGAGAGAGGGTCGAGTAGAACTAGAAAGAAGGCCGAGTTATTTGCTAAAGACAGGCTGATTTAGCAACGAGCTAAGCCTATGTGTGCACAAGCCATACAAGCCTGAGGAGGCCAAGTTATGGGGTGGAAAATGGTAATGTATTGTTAGAAAATCAGAAAGGCAACACGATTTTCTTATGTTGACAATTACTTGTGATATTCTTATATTTTTATTAGGTTTCTTTATGTTCTTTTATTTTCTTCTCATCAAGCAATCATCAAATAAAAAACATGAAGATCAATGACACTAGATATAGGCACTTAGTCAGGGCTAAAACGCTTATGAAGGGGAAAACCCATTCAAACTATTCCACTAGTAGATTCAAGTCAAATTGAGACAATCCAAGACCTTAGACCAGACCAAAAGACTTTCCTCTCTCCACCAAGTCAGCCTTCCAGGATAATTAACAAAACACCAACAGTCACTTTTAGTCAACTAGCTTTAGCCCAATGACAACTCAGAATTTCGGCACCCAACTCCCAGAATTTCGGCCTTGCTGTAGCAACCCAAAAACTTTGCAAGTGGTATAAAAAAAAGAATTTGGGCTTCTTCTTGCTTGACAAGTATCTCCTCCTTCGCTAGGGTTTTCTCCTTCTTCTAGGTATTTCACACTCCTTTTTCTTCCTCCTTCAATTGCATAATGAATTGCTTGATTGATTATTTAAATGAGGTCAAGTAGCTACCAATATATAGTGGTTTAAGGCTCTTATTGAGGCTGACTTGTCTTTAATGAGGCCAACTTGACTTCTTTGAAGTCGACTTGGAGGAGGAGGTCTACTTGACTTAGTTTACTTCAAAAATAATTTACTTTCTTGACAAATAAAGCCCAAGAAGGGTTTATTACATGATGACATGGACTAGGACTCATGGCATAAACCATAGAAGCCTACAATGGAGGCTTTGATCTAAAATAAAATAATAAGAGCATGAAACCCATGCTAATAAATAATTTTCTTTTGTAAATAATGTTCTTGTTCTTTTTAGGTGGAGCTTCATCAACAACTGTTGCATATTTTCTTTCTCTCTTCTTGTCCTTGTTCCTAGGATTTTCAGGACATTGATTCTTATAATGCCCCATCTTATGACAATGATAGCACTCTACTTTGGATAGGTCAATCTTATTCTTTGATCCTTTAAACTTTTTGTATCCTCCCTTCTTCTTGTCATGAGCAAAGTAAGCATTGGATGTGTTGTTTTTTTCATCTTCCTTCTTATCACTTACTAATGAGATGTGAGCTTCTTCTTGACTGCATACATTCTACATTTCTTCTAAGGACGATGTTTCTTTCCAACTGCTAATACCTGATGCAAAGGAGCTCCATGATTTTCGTAGACCTAGAAGTGCAACAATCACAAGTTCTTTATCCGGTGTGACTACATCAATGGCTTAGAGTTCATCTCTTATTTGAGAGATCCATACAATATAAGAGGACAAAGTGTAATCTTCATTGTCCTTAGTTCATTCTTGAGATTGGCTACTTGTCCAATGTTCTTGATGGTGAATAGTTTGGAGAGAGCTTCATACATCCCTTTGCAATACCTATATTGGATATGTAGGGAATTAAATTATCCTTCACACCATTTATTATTATATTCATGGCCAAGATGTCTTTTTCCTTATGCTTTTCTTTTCCTACATCATCTTAGGGTTCCTTGACTTTTCCTAGTACAAAATCCAAAACTTTGTGCTTTGCAAGGATGAGATCTATCCTCTTCTTCCATGTTCTATAGTTGGTGGCTCCTTCTAGTTTGTTTTTTCTCTTCATTGAAGATGCCATAGATTTTATAATATCTCTTTTAGATAGTAGGCCTTTCACTTCTTATATGTTCGTTCTCCTTTTGTTCTTTTTTTGACCCTTCCTTCAATAGATCCACAAGTTGCCTTTTTTCCTTCTCTTCCTTTACCTTAGCTTTGATACCATGTAAAAAAATCAGAAAGGAAGAAAGACTTGCTTATGTTGACAATTACTTGTGATATTCTTGTTGATTTGGGGTAGCATCGGATGTGCCCTAGCCATGAAAATTGGTGGAGAGGCTAAAGCACATGAGATCTCCAATACCTAGAAAATGGTTTGGGTAGATTCTAAACAGTGTGGGAGATATTAAATTAATTAATATTTTTAATGGAGTCTCTAAGTTTAAACTTAGGGAAAATAAATGTGAATTAATATAACACTGTGTTAGAAGGGCCCAAAAGTCATGGATCAAGCCAGAGTTAATCTTAGCCATTGATTAGGGACTTAATCTCGGCCGTTGAATTGTCAATTAGAAAAGTGTAAGAGGAGGCTTGAGGGTCACTTGGAGAACACACCGAGTTGATCAAGAATTTGATTTTTTGGGGTAGGGCTTGCTGAGGAAATTGAAGGAGTGATCAGGGTTGCAACCGAGGGCAGTGAATACAGAAGCAGAGAGGTAGAGAGGGTATCGAGAGCATCAATGCAGAAGCCAGGAGAGAGGGACACAGAGCCAGCTAGAGGACATGCAGAGCCAGTCAGGGCCCACACAAAGGCAACTAGGAGCTTTGCAGTGCTAGAGAGAGCTAGCGTGGGTGACGCAGAGGCTCTAGAGGCTGACACAGGGCGAGTTGGGGTGACGTTGGGCCAGAGAGGCTGACGCAGTCCGTAGAGGCAG
Source organism: Pinus taeda (assembly GCA_000404065.3). Lineage (NCBI taxonomy): Eukaryota > Viridiplantae > Streptophyta > Pinopsida > Pinales > Pinaceae > Pinus > Pinus taeda. The sequence continues at coordinate 37,251 of APFE031541481.1, read as the reverse complement.
ACGCTGGACATTTCGTGGGGCATATTGGAGCTGGGAGCTGTGGGATTGTTAATCCGCGGTTTTAGCCGAAATATCTATCTTCGACTGAGAGGTACTACTGTCGAGATCATTCTCTGTTGGGTGAGCCTATTTGTCACCCAGATTTTATTCTGAAACTGCTTAATAATAAAACCCTTAGATAGCTGCACTGGTTTTCCCGCATTGGATTTTTCCGGGGACATTAGTCCAAAAACAACGGTGTCACGTGTGTGCTTGTTTTTCTTTCAGTTGACGATTTGCAATGTGTTCAGCATGTACTTGTATTTATTTTCAATATTTACATGGTAAATAACTTATTAATTAAACATAACAAGTAGGCATAAATAAATCAGAAAGTACATGAAGGATTTCTAATAGTTAGACTTAGAAATTCCAACAATTCTTGTATTCTTATTAGGTTTCTTTATGTTCTTTTTTTTTATCTTCTTCTCATCAAGCAATCATCAAATCAAAAACATGACGATCAATGACACCAGATATAGGTACTTAGGTAGGGCTAAAACCCAAATGAAGGGGAAATCCCAGCCAAACTCTTCCACTAGTAGATTCATGTCAAATTGAGACAATCCAAGACCTTAGACCAAACCAGAAAGATTTTCCTCACTCCACCAATTCAGCCTTCCAGAACAACTAGCAAAACTCTAGTGGTCACTTTTAGTCAACCAGTTCTAGCTTAGCTACAACTTAGAATTTTGGCCCCCAGCTTCTAGAATTTCAGCCCCTATTGCATGTCTGCAATTTCGGCCCTCTTGCAACAACCTAGAAACTTCGCACGTGTGGTAGAAAAGAGAGAATTTAGGCTTCGTCTTGCTTGACAAGTGTCTCCTCCTTCTCTAGGGTTATCTCCTTCTAGGTATTGCACACTCATTTTCCTTCCTCCAATTGCAGATCGAATTGCTTGCTTGATTGTTCAAATGAGGTCGAGTTGCTGCTAATATATAGTGGTTTGAGGCTCCTGTTCAGGCCAACTTGTCTTCTTTGAGGTCGACTTGGTGGAAGAGGTCTATTTGACTTAGTTTACATCAAAAATAATTTTCTTTCTTGACAAATAAAGCCCAAGAAGGGTTTATTACATGATTACTTGGACTAAGACTCATGGCATAAACCCTAGAAGTTTACAATGGAGGCTTTGAACTAAAAATAAAATAATAGAGCATGAAACCCATGCTAATAAACAGTTTTCTTTTGTAAATAAATTTCTTTTTCTTTCTTTTGACAAATATATTACACCATGACTCGAATACAATTATGAGCACTGACACTAGTTACATTCTTCAACATGTACAACATTGGAACAAGATTGTACAACAAACCGTAAAACAGGGCTAGAGGCCAAATTTATTGTAGAGAGGGGCTGAATTTCCGAGGCATTTTAGAGGTCGATTTCTTCCTACAACACGCTAATCGATTTCCCACAAGAAGCTGAGTTACAGGTTTTGCTACAACTAAGAAAGTTTTGTGAAATTCTTTGAGGGTCTGACCCTAATTCTCTTGATTAATATGAAAGTGGAGGGTTGTTTTAGGTCATTTCTTTATTGTTTTATGTCTGATTTCTCTTGTTATTTCCACTCCAAATTAATTTTAAGAAGTTAAAATACTAGGGTATTTATTTTATAGCAATTTCAAAAATTTGTTTAGGTAAAATATTTTTCTGGGTTTTTTGTAAATTGCTGAGATAAAATAGATCTGATATCGTATTAAAGAACAAACATGGTATCAGAGCTATAGAAACTTTATGGGAGAGATCAATGGCATAAGGGTTTCAACAGCAAAATTCAATTTTATTTTTAAGGGTTTTGTGGCCAAGGTTAATCTCGTGACATGGCATCATTGAGCTTGATGTATGAAGACAGGTTGGAAGGGGGCTAATAACTTTTGTCCATGGAAGGAGCGCAAAACCTTTACCTTGAAGAACAATGGTTTGTGGGGTTTTGTAGATCATAGGGTTCCAGTTCCTTCAAATGCTGCTACAATAACTGAGCATGAGTTAGAAGATGTGAAAGCAAGAGGTATCATCTTGGATGGTATGAGGGATCATGTGATTCCTCGCATAACAAGAAAGACCGCAACACACATGATGTGGACGACCTTGACTAGTCTATACCATAGTACAAATGGGAATAGAAAAATGGTGCTAAGAGAGAAGCTGAACAACATTTATATGAATAGATCAGAGACTATCATATCATATCTCACCAGGATCTAGCAGGCTTGTGATGAGTTATCAACTGTGGGAGAAGCTATGAGTGATTCAGAGCTAGTGAAGGTAGCTTTGAAATGTTGCGCGAAGCAATGGACCACCTTTGTGGAGGGGATCCTTACTAGACACCAACTTCCTGATTGTAGCCAGTTGTGGGATGACTTCATCTAGAAAGAAATCTGGGAAAGTTCAATAATTGGTGGACAATGTAAGATTGGAGGTGGGGATGAGAAACTTGCTCTTGCTACACAAGCTAAGAAGGACAAGGGAAAGGTAAAGAAGATTCAGGGTGGAGGAGGATCTTCACAATTAAAGAAGGAGAAGGGCATGAGCAAAGTCAAGTGGTTTGCATATCATAAATTTGGCCATCATGCCGGATGTTGAAAATGTAACTTGAAAAATGAACTATTATTTCCTTGTATCATGTTCTTCATGGTCAAAATAAATTTTGTAAGCCATAATTTACATGGCACTGAAAGAATGAAATTTATATTTTAAAGAAGGAAAAAATATATTGTAATTTACGAAGGCTCCACAAGTGCAAGTCGCCCCTTCTAGACAATTAAGTCAACTTACTCTCATTGGCGCCCATTCAGATCATCTTGATGACTATATAAAGAGGCTACTTGCTCTCTTTGCCATGCATTCACCTCTCAAGCATATCTATTTGTCCTATTCAAACGAAGGTATTTTAAGAAGCAATCTAAAGTCTACTCAAGCAAGAAAGTCTTCTCTCTCTCTCACTAAGGTCTAATTCATTGTGTGACACTTGTAGCAGTGATCCGAGAGCTTGATCTGAAACTCTGGCATAGATCTGATTTCTGGTGGCTTGATCTAAAAGTTTGTGGCATAGATTTTACTTATGGTGGCCCGATCTAAAATTTGTAGCATAGGTCTGAGTTTTGGTGGCAGATCCAAGCTTTGTGGTGGCAAATCCAAACTCTGTGAGATCGATCCCAGCTCTGTGGTGCCAGATCCAAATTCTGTGACATAGATCTGAGCTTTGTGGTGGTAGATCCAAGCTCTGTGACACAGATTTGAGCTCTGTGACATAATTCGAGCTTTGTGGTGACAAATCCGAGTTCTGTGGTGGCAGATCCGAGCTCTGTGACAAAGATCTAAGTTCTGTAATGGCAGATACAAGTTGTCTCTCTCTTATCAGTCCGAGATCTATTATTGGTTGAAGTCCGAGCTCAAGGAAGGGTACATTCCATTCTTGTGAGAAGATCAACCTCTCCTTTGTGATCTTTGTTGGACATTTAGTTTTGGAAACCTTGCATTTGTGGTAGTCTTCTTGGGTCAGTATAGTCCATGTCTTGATGTATTTTGAAGGATCTCTATAAGAAGGATTTGGTTGGGTTTTCCCCTTGTGTGATTTTACCCTAGTCTGAAGTATAATTATTTGTTGATTTAAGAATAAATTTAAAAAGAAGCACTGCTAACCTCAAAAATAATTATCTGAAGCTCATAAAATATTGCTTGTACTGCACTGTACTTGGATTTCTAACACCGGACAAAGCCCAAACAAGAAGAAGGGTAAAGGGAAGACATCTACGACAACCGCAACATAGATGGATGAGTTGGCTGAGAAGTTCGAGAAGAGATTTGCCTTGGTGTCATGCTTTTCTAGCACCGTTATGAGAGGGGTGTGGTTTGTGGATAGTGGTGCATCTCATCACATGACAAGATCTTGGGATACTTTCACCAGTATGGCCAAGGAGCTTAGGGATCTACATGTGGAGCTTGGTAACAAAAACAAGTATGCAGTAGAAGGCATTGGTAACATACAGTTTCGGATGGACTTAGGGAGTATCATGGAGATGAAGGAGATGATGCTTTTACTAGGGTTGGAGAAGAATCTCCTTTCAGTTTCGGCCATGGAGGACATAGAACTAGAAGTCAACTTCATGGGAGGTGAAGTAGCTGTTGAGGTGAAAGGTGGTGATCCTAGCGAGAGGTGAGTCATTTCGGGAAGAAATTTGCCTTGTTGTCATGCTTTTCTAGAACTGTTATGAGAGGGGTGTGGTTAGTGGATAGTGGTGCATCTCGCCACGTGACAAGATCTTGGGATATTTTCATTAGTATGGCCAAGGAGCCTAGAAATCTATGTGGAGCTTGGTGACAACACTAGGTATGCAATACAAGGGATTGGCAAGGTTGTTGCTTAGATTGTACAGACACGGTGCGACAACGACTTAGGTCGGGGGTTGTCTCTTTGATCCCCGACCTCTCCGTTCTAGCTTGTTGAGGAATGAAGGGCAATTTTAAATATTCGATTTCTCTTAATTGTGATCGCTACTTGTGATGTGATTTCTTTAGATTCTGCTTCTTATTGTTTACAAGAATTATTATCATCAACCAGCTACCAAACAAGAAGATCAAAATGCACAAGTACACAAGATATTTGCACCATGCTAGAGCAAAAACCTCTCCTAAACTTGAGAAGAAAAGCCCTTTGAACTCTTTCTTAGAGAATCTTTATTGAGAAATTACATGACCCAAACATTGCCTCAGAAATGCCTTCAACATCAAATGACAATACCTCCAAACATGTACCCAAACATACTATATACTTCTGTAGTGAATCAGGTCTATAGTAAGAGCATGACAGTCAACAATGATGATCTCGGATAGGCTCTTCTAGTCTTTTTCTATCCTTGCACTTCATGTAGACTCATCTCATACATAATAGTCTCTTGATTTGCAATTTCGTGATGCCAAATGGATGACTGTTATAGGTCAGCGAAGACATAACCCTTTGCATTAGTATGCGGATGCACGTGATGGGAGAGATAGGGCTCCTCTAGCGCTTAGATGGCTTCGATCTCTTTGGTACCGATCTATTCATTCAATCTGCGGCTAGATTGGATCTATAACCCAACAATATACCCATATAACATGAAATCCTAGATCAGATCAAAATGCCGCTTAAGAGAACAAACTTCGCATGAGGGAACGAACCTCCTCATATGACTGCGGCTACCTTCTCTCGTTGACCCTTTCACTTCGCTTTCCTTTAAGAACGAATTATGATTGAATGTATGTCTTGAGGAGGTGTCATTGTAGCCTTTATATTGGCTTGTCTCCTCTCCCATAGGTCGACTAGATCCTTCGATTAGGCCGACGTGTTCATTCATTATGCTGACATGATTCTTGGATAGGTCGATGTTAAAACAAGAGGCTTCCATAATTTTCTTCAAGTGGTTTCTTTGCCATAATTTCGTGGGTACATGTTGGAGTATTTCATTTATGATCTAGAAGGATTTGAATTACATCAATTGCATTACACGTGTAATAGTACATGACTGTCTTCATTTTACATGACTCATCTAAGGCTCTCAATTGGAGCCACGACTTTCAATTTTTTTTTCTTGATACGAAAATACATTGTTACAATATTTGACATGATGAAGACCGAACCTAGCTACACTATTTTCAACATAGATGCCTCCCAACAACAAGCTATGGGGGGTATTCCCTATGGAAGAGGGAAATGAAAGACCTATTGGCAACCAACAAGTCCGGGAGACACAATTGAATGGCCTACCTTCTTTAGATCAATTGAAAACCAAGTGACTGGATGAACAACCACTGCTTAAATGCTCAGATATCCTAGATGAGATGCAAACCTTATGATAGATCTTTCTAACAAGGTATTGTGCGCGTCAAATGGAGATCGTATGCCAAAGTTACGACCCCGGGAAGTTGATGTACCAATTTACCCAAATGGAGCCCATAGTTTGGCGTTTCATCTCTTAGGGTTAAGTTTTTGGATGTTTAGGGTTTTCCATTGTTTCTCAACAATAAATAGGCCTTTGAGTTTGAGTGTAACATAGTTTAGAGGCATGTGGCCACCACATCTCTTCTCAGAGATAATCGACAATCGCTCGAGCTAGTCTTATTTCCATTCTGTTTGCAAGCATACTTCAGTATTTGATATTAATGAAATGAAGTGTTATTTCTGCTGCATCTCTGTATTTATGGTTATATCTATAATTTGTTGCGTTCTTGTTTAAATCTAGATCAGTGGTATCAGAACTGTCTGCTCTTTCTTTGTTTTTCTTTGCATGTCCCCAACGAGGTTGGGATATAAGGAGTTAGGGCTTGAACTGGTCAAACCTTAGCAAGACTAGCCTTGCAAATTCTGACGACCTTCCATGGTGGATGAAAAGAAAGACGAGGGGGCAGGAGATCCTATCAAAATCTTGCTCGAAGAAGCCCTCGAGCGGGAAAGGAACGCAATGATGGACAACTTTTCCCAAATCCTTCAGCGGCTACCCATAGGTGACACATTGGCTTCCAACAGCTACTCTGGAAATGCCACACCATTTAAGGTAAAAGTTAATTTTGAAATCCCCATATTCGAGGGTCAGATAGACGCAGATGCTGTAGATAAATGGTTAAATTTGCTAGAGGGTTATTTTTCTATTCATGGTTTTTCCAGTCGAGAAAATATTATTTTCGCTCTTTTGAAAGTAGCCCCCCACATCAAAGACTAGTGGGAAACCTAATGCGAGCAGAAGGATGAAACTACGGGCTCACTATTTTCAGCCACACCTACTTGGAATTCATTATGAGATGCCATCAAGGAGCAATACTACCCTGTCAAAAGCTATAAGGACAAATACATAAAGTGGACCACGCTGCGAGAGGGAAGGGACCAAGATGCGTCGTAGTTCACAAACATTTTTCATACCCTTCGCACACAGGTGGGTATCAAGGATTTTGAGCTACATTTGGTACTCAAATACGGCGACTACCTACATAGGTAGATTTAGGAAGAGATGGAGTTCCTAAACATCTCCTCTCTCAGCACGACGTACCAATATGCTGTCAAAATCAAGCAAAAGTTTAAATAGAATAAGCGAGACTTTGGATCTGCGAATCCGAAGCAAGGGAAAGGCTTCCCCAAATGACAGAACCAAGGACAAAGCCAAGATGGGGTGACCCAAGACAACCTGTTGAAGTTGCAAGAAAAGAACAACACCACGAAGTCAAAGAAGGACATAGGAAAGTGGTACGAGTTCCATAAGAGCCCCACTCACAACACAAGTGAGTGTCGGACCAAGCAGTCATTGGTGGCCGAGTTGAAGGCTTCAGAATTAGATGCATGTTTTGATCCTGAGTCAGAACCTGACAAGGGGAATGGCAAAGGGAAGCAGATTATTGATGTAGAGCCCAGCGCCACTATTGCCACTACCAAGATCTAGAACAATGAGCTCGAAGATTGAGAGGAGGGGGAACATATTTTCCACTCATAGATCTGGGTGAAGGGTTCACCGCTGCAATTCATTTTTTACAGTGGGAGCCAAAAGAATGAAGTAGTTGGGCCTACCGCCTACACCACACCTGCAGTTGTACATTATCTGGTGGCTTCATGAAGGATGATATCTCCGAGTCCGCCAATAATGGTGCCTTCCCTACAACATTAGGCCCTTCACAGATGAGGTATTGTGTGATGTTGCACCGCTTGATGTTTGTGATGTCTTATTAGGCCAACCATACTTATGGAGGAGACATGCTGTGTATGAGTCAAGGCCTCACGGTGTTATTATTTCTTTGGGTAATTCATTATACAGGATACTGGAGGTAGCCCCACCTACTGCCACCTCTTTGATCACTGCTAAGAAAAGCAACAAGCTCATCTCCCATACTAGGAAATTCATTTTCTGTCTAGTTCGCTCCCAAAGTAAGGGGAAGATCGTTGCCACATCCATGACCCCCATGAAGGGTTCCTCCATGCAACAGCAGCAGAGGGGTACGGTCATGAAAGAACATAGGAACAACTTCTCCTCACCCATAGGGTTACCACAAAAGTTTCAGGTGGGCGACAAAGTTTGGTTACATTTGCATATAGAACGCTTTACAAGAGCCCATCAGAATCTTAGACCACTTCAACATGCTCCTTACAGTATTACCAAGATTGTGGGAAACAATGCTTTGGAGCACAACATTCCTCCGTTCTTTCACTTGCACCGAATGTTCAATGTGGAATGCCATCTACCATGCTTCCCACCATTACTAGACACATCAAAGATTGCCGAACAACTCATCAAGGACCAAGTTCAGAAAATGGAGGAACTCAACACAATGGGGACCATTGCTTCCTAAGGGGGGAGGAATGATCCACGTGGATGTTGGTGGCCACCCACCTATCCATTTTGACCTCCACAACATTCTCTTTCAGTTTTTTAGTTTCCTTAATTGTGGCACAGTTTACTATTTTTAGCAGTTTTTCGGGTTTTGAACTTCTGGAGCCGTTTTGAGGCCCTAAACAATGTTTTTTTTGGGAAAACTAGGAGCAACATGGATCCATGTACTAATTTTGCTCTTCCCAAAGTTGTAGTGCTCAAATAGATCTTTCTAACGAGCTATTGTATGCGTCAAACAAAGATGGTATGCCAAAGTTACTACCTCGGGAAGTTGATGTACCAATTTACCCGAAACGGGGCCCACAGTTTAGTGTTTCATCTTCTAGGGTTAGGCTTTTGGATGTTTATGGTTTTCCATTATTTCTCAACAATAAATAGGCCTTCAAGCCTCATTGTAACACAATTCAGAGGCATGTAGCCGCCACATCTCTTCTTAGAGATAAGTTACCATCTCTTTAGATGGCTTATTTCCATTTCTGTTTGTAAGCATATTTCAGTATTTTACATTAATGAAATGAAGCATTACTTTTGTTGCATATCTGTATTTATGGTTGTCTCTGTAATTTGTTGCATTCCTATTTAAATCTGGATCAATGGTAAATGATCCAAGCAGATGTTGGTGGCCACCCACCTATTCCATTTGGACCCCCACAACTTTCTCTTTCAGTTTTTCAGTTTCCTTAATTGTAGCACAATTTACTATTTTTAGTAGTTTTGGGGTCCTGAACTTCCGGAGCCGTTTTGAGGCCCTAAATGACGTTTTTTGGGAAAACTGGGAGAAACATGCCCATGGCCCAATGTTGCTCTTCCCCAAGTTGTAGTGCTCGGATAGATCTTTCTAACGAGCTATTGTACGCGTCAAACAGAGACCGTATGCCAAAGTTATGACCCCGAGAAGTTGATGTACCAATATACCTGAAACGGTGCCCACAGTTTGGCATTTCATCTTCCAGGGTTAGTTTTTTGTATGTTTAGGGTTTTCCATTGTTTCTCAACAATAAATAGGCCTTCGAGCCTCATTGTAACATAGTTCAAAGGCATGTAGCTACCACATCTCTTCTTAGAGATAAGCTACCATTGCCCTAGCTGACTTATTTACATTTTTGTTTGTAAGCATATTTCAATATTTTACATTAATGAAATGAAGCATTATTTCCATTGCATATCTGTATTTATGGTTATCTCTGTAATTTGTTGCACTCCTGTTTAAATCCGGATCAGTGGTATCAGAGTGGTCTGCATTTTCTTTGTTTTTCTTGCATGTCCCCAACGAGGTCAGGATGTATGGAGTTAGGGCTTGAATTGGTTGAGCCTTTGCAAGACCAACCTCACAAATCCTGATGGCCTCCCATGGCCGATGAAAAGAAAGATAAGGGGGTAGGAGATCCTATCAAAATCTTGCTCGAAGAAGCCCTCGAGCAGCAAAGGAATGCAATGATGGACGACTTTGCCCAGATCCTTCAACGGCTACCCGGAGGCGATGCATCGGCTTCCAACAGCTACTCTGGAAATGCCACAGCGTTTAAGGTACAAGTTAATTTTTAAATCCCCATATTCAAGGGTTAGATTGATGCAAATGTCGTAGATAAATGGTTAAATCTGCCAGAGGGTTATTTTTCTATTCATGATTTTTCCAGTAGAGAAAAGATTATTTTCGCGCTTCTCAAAGTAGCCCCCCAGGTCAAGGACTGGTGGGAAACCTACTGCGAGCAAAAGGATGAAAGTACGGGCTCACTATTTTCAACTCCACCCACTTGGAATTCATTCCGGGATGCCATCAAGGAGTACTACTACCCTGTCAAAAGCTATGAGGACAAACACATAAAGTGGACCACGCTACGATAGGGAAGGGACCAAGATGTACCGAGTCCACAAACATTTTTCATACCCTTCGCACACAGTTGGGTATCAAGGATTATGAGCTAGATTTGGTACTCAAATACTGCAGCTGCCTACACAGGTACATCCAGGAAGAGATGGAGTTCCTGAACATCTCCTCACTAGTCACAGTGTACCGATACGCTGTCAAAATCGAGCAAAAGTTTCAATAGAAGAAGCGAGACTTTGGATCTGCGAATTCGAAGCAAGGGAAAGGCTTCCCCAAATTGTGGAACCAAGGACAAAGCCAAGACGGGGCAACCCAAGACAAACCGTCGAAGTTGCAAGAAAAGAGCAACACCACGAAGTCAAAGAAGGACATAGGAAAGTGGTGCAAGTTCCATAAGAGCCCCACTCACAACATAAGTGAGTATCGGACCAAGCAGTCGCTGGTGGCCTAGTTGAAGGCTTCAGGAATCAGATGCATATTCCGGCCCTGAGTCAGGACCCGAGAAGGGGAATGGCAAAGGGAAGCAGATCATTGATGTAGAGCCCAACGCCACTATTGCCACTGCAAAGATCCAAAAGAATGAGCCCGAAGCTCCAGAGGAGGGAGAACGTCTTTTCCACTCATAGATGTGGGTGAAGGGTTCACCACTGCAATTCATTGTTGATAGTGGGAGCCAAAAGAACCTCATTTCAGCAGAGGTAGTGAAGTGGTTGGGCCTACCGACTACATCACACCCGTAGCCATACAGGATAGGGTGGCTTCACGAAGGATGAGATCTCCGAGTCCGCCAACATTGCCGCCTTTCCTACAGCATCAAGCCCTTCACAGATGAGGTATTGTGTGATTTTGCATCGCTTGATGTTTGTGATGTCTTATTAGGCCAACCATACTTATGGAGGCGACATGCTATGTATGATTCAAGGCCTCGTGCTATTATTATTTCTTTGGTTAATTCATTATATAGGATACCGAAGGTAGCCCCACCTACCGCCACCTCTTTGGTCACTGCTAAGAAAGGCAGCAAGCTCATCTCCGAGACTATGAAATTCATTTTCTATCTGGTTTGCTCCCAAAGTAAGGGGAAGATCGTTGCCACATCCATGACCCCCATGAAGGGTTCCTCCACGCACTAGCAACAATAGAGGGATATGGTCATGAAAGAACAAAGGAAAAACTTCTCCTCATCCACAGGGATACCACACAAGTTTTAGGTGGGCGACAAAGTTTGGTTACATTTGCAGAAAGAACACCTTACAAGAGCCCATCAGAAGCTCAGCCCACTCCGACATGCTCCTTACAACATTACCAAGGCTATGGGAAACAATTCTTTAGAGTACGACATTCCTCCATTCCTTCACTTACACCGAGTGTTTAATGTGGAATGCCCTCTACCATGCTTCCCACCATTACTAGACACATCAGAGATTGTCGAACAACTCACCAAGGACCAAGCTCAATAGATGGAGGAACTCAACGCAATGGGAACCATTGCTTCCTAAGGGGGGAGGAATCATCCAGGTGGATGTTGATGGCCACCCACCTATCCCATTTGGAGCCCCACAACTGTCTCTTTTAGTTTCTCAATTTCCTTAATTGTAGCATAGTTTACTATTTATAGCAGTTTTTTGGGTCCTGAACTTCCGAAGCCATTTTGAAGCCCTACATGACATTTTTTGGGAAAACTCGGAACAACATGGGTCACTGGATTAATGTTTCTCTTCCCAAAGTTGTAGTGCTCAGATAGATCTCTCTCATGAGCTATTGTACGCGTCAAACGAAGATCGTATGCCAAAGTTACAACCCTGGGAAGTTGATTTACCAATTTACCCAAAACGGGGCCCATAGTTGGGCGTTTCATCTTCTAGGGTTAGGTTTTTGGATTTTTAGGGTTTTCCATTGTTTCTCAACAATAAATAGGCCTTCGAGCCTCATTGTAACACAGTTCAGAGGCATGTAGCTGCCACATCTCTTCCCCGAGATAAGCTACCATCGCCCTAGCTGGCTTATTTCCATTTCTATTTGTAACCATATTTCAGTATTTGACATTAATTAAATGAAGCATTATTTCCAACACATATCTATATTTGTGGTTATCTCTATAATTTGTTGCGTTCCTATTTAAATCCAGATCACAACCCTTTGTAATTTATAGCGCCTTGTGAATTTGAATTCGACCATTCCCCCCATATTCGGTCCATTAATGCTAGATTAGCGGCATATTTTCAAGAATCTAGCCCATAACGTTCACCTTAAATACCTGCCGCCCGCTCCATTTGGCCTCAAACTAAGCATCACATTGTGACTAGTGACTTGAATGGTCACTTTTTGGTTGATATGTGTAGTAGTGCAGCTGTCCTCACGCTGTCGTGGACCCTGTGACACTTCGCTACTACACGTAGTCCTGACATCTTGTATTTCCCAGGTAGAGTAGTTTATAGTCTTGCACCTCCTTTCAGCTACCTAGAGTGCTAAGACTGTGCTTCCGTCAGCTAGTCAGATGGTTGTGCCCCCATACAAATGACTTCCATTCACGTTTCCTAGGAAGGGTTCTCCATTTAATTTCACCAGCTAGACCATGCCACTGTTGGTAATCTCCTTAATGACATACGACCCCAGCCAATGCATTTTGAGCTTCCCTGGAAATTTATTAAATTTACTATCATACAACAGCACCAAATCATTTACCTTAAAGGTGCGTAGCTTAATATGTCGATCATGCCATGCCTTTTCACGCTGCTTCTGGACCTGCTGTTGAAATCCAGCCAAAAATCTTTCTTCTTCCAGTTCATCTAACTACGCAAGCCTCTCTTCCAGAGTTCCATGATCCGTCATACTTGTGAGTGCTGCTATGCGCAGACTAGGCATGATGTATTCCATAGGCATTACAGCTTCCACTCCATAGAAAAGCCTAAAAGGTGTCTGTCTAGTCAGTTTCTTACATGTCATCTGATAAGCCCATAATACTACAGGTACACGTAGGTCCCAATCACTTCACTATGCATTTCATACCTTGGTCAGTGCGGTTTCCAGTGCTTTGTTGAATGTTTCTACTCTCCTGTTAGCTTGTGGGTGATATGGTGTGCTCTTCTGATGATACACCTGAAACTCTTTCATCAGCGTGCTAATCGTTTCGCTCAAGAAGTGTGTATCACAATCACTCATCAAGATCTTCAGACATCCAAACCATGTCAGTACATATTCAAATAGAAACTTCGCGGCAGTCGCACCAGTGCAATCCTTCACCGGCTGTGCTTTTGCCCAAAGAGTCAAGTACTTTGTCGTAGTGATAATATACCTCGCGTCTATCTTTCCTTGAGGTCGAATAGGTCCTACAAAATCTATTGCCCACTTTTCGAAAGGTTCCAATGTTTTTTGTGGATTCAAAGACATTTCATCCCTCCGTGATTGCTTACATGTTCTTTGATATACATCACATGCCTTGCAATATGCTTTTGAATCCTGATGAAGGGTTGGACACCACAACCCTGCGCGTAGAATCTTCTGCATGATTTTTCTTCCTGCGTAATGCCCTCCCGTGGCGCCCCCATGAGCGTCTACGTGGATGCTTCTTCTTTCAAATTCAGGTACATACCTTCACAGTATGTCATCATTCCCCATTTTGTATAGATGCCTGGTAATGACAGAGATATCTGCCACGTGCACCACTAATTCCTTCTTCTGCTGGACAGAGTATCCTTTCAGTGTAGTTCTAGTTGTTAGAAAGTGAATTATATCTTCAAAATGTCCATCCACTACGTGCACAGCAAAAAGATACACGTTGGGTAATCCTTCCTCCAAACTATTAGGTTCCTCCCTTGTCTCAATGAGCGACACGTGATCTGGCCTTGCATTCAATCGTCGAGGCTTCATAACAACTTCAAAATCATATTCCTGGAACAATAAAAGCCATCTGTAGATGTGCCCCCCCAACACAGGATTATTGATCAAGTACTTTAGCATGGAGTGATCTGTATACATCTTAAAGTGACCTCCTAGCAAGTAGAGTCGATACTTCTAGAGCACATACACCATATCTCATCCCTCGTGCTCAGTGGTGGAATAGTTCTTCTCAGCTTTGGATAATATTCTACTTGCGAACACGATAGGGTGATCCAAGCCTTCTCTGCCATCCTGTGTTAGTACTGCCCCCAGCGCTATACAAGATGCGTCAACATGAACATGAAACTCTTTCTTCCAGTTCAGGAAGACAAGAATCGACGCAATAACCATCTTTTCTTTCAATATATCCAAGATTTTCTTATAGTCATCATTCCAGCAAAACATGACATCCTTCTTCAACAATTTTTCCATTGGCGCGGTGATTTGGGCATAGCCTTTGATAAACTTTCTGTAATATCCCATATGTCCCAGATTAGCGCGCAACTGTTTCACACTTCTTGGTGCTTCCAAGCTTAGAATCACCGTGTTCTTCGTGGGTTCTACCATCAACCCTTTTCTGCAAACCACGTGCCCCAATAGGTTCCCAAAAGGAATGAGAAACACAAACTTCTTGAGGTTGAGCGTGATTTGGTATCTTCGGCAGGTATCTAGCATCAAGCACGAGCTTGCTACATGGCTCTTAACTAGCCTAAATACAGTCCAGTCATCAAAATAGACCTCCAAGAACTTATGAATATATTCCTTCAATGCCACAACAAACACGCATGAAAATATGGCCAATGTGTTTTTCAATCCAAACGGCATGACAATATATTGAAAGCAACCTCACTTAGTCACAAAGGTTGTCTTGCTCTTATCCTCCTGCGCGATTTTGATATGGTGGTACCCTGAGAACCCATCAGTGAAAGAATATGCTTCTTGACCACCTACATTGTCCAACACTTCATCTATGAACAGAGTTGGGAATGGATCATGCACACAAGCGTCATTCAATTTTCTGAGATCCACGCATATTCTCATCTTGTCCTTCTTCTTCTTCTCCTGTACCAGCATTGGGCTTACCCAATCGGATTCTTCCACAGGCTCAATGATGCCTACTGTGAGAATTTTGTCTAGTTCTATGCAGGCCTTCTCCTCGTATTTTGGATTTAAGCGGTACGACCTCTGCTAAATTGGCTTCCTGTCAGGTTTCAATGTGATCTTCGTCACTCCTAGATCTTCAATTATTCCTTTTAAATCCGTAAACTTGGTCGGGAATAAGTCCTAATACTCATGGAGAAATTCAGTGGCCTTATTCACCGTCGTGTCATCCCAGTAGTCTCCAATCTTTGCGAACTTGGGTTTTGCCTTCGTACCAATATTCACTTGCTTAGTTTTCACCGGTGCAGTTATACCAGGGTTCTTAATCTGTGGTCCCTGAACCTTGTGGTGGCTTTCCGTCTCTGGAATGTTAATTTTTTGAGGATCTTCATCCTCTTCTTCAGCAGTTACATTATAACATTCCAACATGCAACTCAACTGAGTAGCCCATTCAGGAAGCTCCAGGTCTAAAGGATCCTGCAGAATCCTAAAGATGGTTTCTTTTACTTCTTGTAGCACTTCTTCAATACCATCAAACCTGTCTTCAAAACTAAAGGTAATCATGAACCCTTCGCGTAGGATATCCCATTCACCTATCCCATGGCGGAGCTCTATTTCTATATACCAGTTCATCGGTATAACATCTAGGATATGACAGAACAGGTGCAGCCACTCATGTTATGGCTTTTCTCCATATGCCTGCATCCACTTGACCAGATGCGCGCGTGGGTCATCTTTTCCATCATACTTGTCTATCAGTCGCATCTTAGGCTTTCCAAACCGCGCTGTCATCATTCTCCTACATTCGCGCCAATCGTCAAAACTCCCTTTATACGTACCCCACCATCTCACAGGTGTAGCGCGTAGTAGTTAGTCCAAGGCCTGGAAGTGTTGCTTTTCCAACACCTCCCTTTCAAATGCATCCAAGAAGGTATCTACCTTATTTAGTCCATCATAAGTAGGCATATCTCTTACTTCTGTCGACACGTAGCACAGTGAATTGGTCATCATATTGTAATTTAGCGTTGTTACTTCATGTAACCAATTATCATGCTCCCATGTAATCCATCCATCCACGATGGGATTTACCCATGTCTCACACGGTTATCTTATAAATACAGTCCAAATCATCATCGCTTTCATAGTCCTGAATCGGTTTCGTATAGCGCGATCCTTCAACAGGGTCTAGGGGTACAGTTTGTAGAAATTTTGAATAATTTAACACATATTCAACAGAGATTATCTTGATCATGTACTATTTCGGAAAACATACACAATACATAAGCTCCTCTACATTGATCATCAATTTTAGCAGCATCAACAACAATAAAACATCAAGAGCATTCACACATTAACACAGTATGTATCCCGGGGAAAGCATCTCGCTAAAAACCCCAACTATCTGTATATTAATGATTGAGTCATGTAACATTACATAGCATAATACTTCTCACAAGTATCTCCACCTCTGTTACACACAATACAGCTCAGATCTGAATCAATCACTGGCTCAAATCTCCCTCGCTGCTTGCCTGCCTCCGCTGCTCAATACCTGCTCAAGAACTGATGATAATTCCAAGGCAACCATGTATTTACTTGGTAAAA